>OZ019968.1:9819176-10044176 GCA_963970395.1 Ephialtes manifestator | reverse complement strand
TGGTTGTCGGCTTTATTTAGTTTTGGTGAATTTGTCCGATACACATCAGAGTGAGTAAAAAAAAATTATTTTTCCTACCGACAACATAAAAAAAAAACTAGTGTCAGAATCATTAAATTGGCCCTCGTTGGAGAAAAGCTTCATACGAATTTTGGTATAGAGGAAATACGAAAGGTAATTAAGGCACCTCTATACCAACTCTGCGTTGCACAACGGAGCCGATACTGCCGCCGTCATCACCGATTACGCCCGGTATCGTTGAAGGGTGTATGTCAAAGATTCCCCGCGCCAAAGATTCCCCGGTCATATTTCCGAACCGAAAGTCATATTGCAGATAAAACAAAACCCTCCGTTGGCTAGTTTCACTTCATATCAACTGTATAGTCCGAACTTCGAACTTAAGAACAAACTCAAGTTCGAACTTAAGATCGAACTTCAGTGTCGAACTTCTTAAGTTGGAACTTAAGATCGAACTTAAGTTGGGATCTAAGATTGAACTCAAGTTCGAACTCAAGATCGAACTCAAGTCGGAATTTAAGACCAAACTCAAGTTCGAACTCAGGATCGAACTTAAGTCGGAATTTAAGACCGAACTCAAGTTTGAACTCTAGATCGAACTTAAGTCGGAATTTAAGACCAAACTCAAGTTCGAACTCAAGATCGAGCTTCACGCGTTGGCAATGTATATCGTCTTTTGTTTTCCGCTGGTATCAGGGAATGAAATAACAAAAATAAGACGTAACCTTCACTACGGTGATAGTGACACATGGTCTGAAAATGGAGAAACGCGGATTCCGATTCTCTGCGCTCGAAAATAGTATATTATGCATCAAGTGCGTAAATCGTACGCACGTGTCGCATACGATATTTTTTGATGTAGTATGCGTAAAATTCGCACCCCGCAAAAACGTAACGCATGTTATGCGGACATGTGATGGAAGTAGTTGGGCGGACGGAGCGGGTCCAGGGCCGCAGGCCTTGGTGGGGGCCAGGGGGCGAAGCCCCCGGTGGGGGGGTTGGGGGCGGAGCCCCCCCACTGTACAAAAAGATATATTTTTTTAATGATTTATCGATGTCAATTCATATTTTGATTTATATGGTCAGTACGGCCTTTATTTATTAGAAAACTTTTATAAATTAATCAATAGTAGATACAACTTCCCAAAATTGTATACAGCAAAACAATACAAAAATAATAAATAACAAACGCGTTACAACGAAATCGATTAATTAAATTTGAAGATTGATATATTACTGTACGCCACAATTATTTACATTAACAGTGACAGATTTTTGCCGATTGTTTTCACCGACTTTTTTTCGTTTGGAAGGAGTTGCGTCATCGGTTTGTTCTTGAGTGTTGGAATTACCAACAGCACTTGTAATTTGATCATCATGAAAATCATATATCAAGTAAACAGAGTAGTGCTCCTAACGACATATTATAGAGTTTACATACACATGTATATAGAAATGTATCATACAAAGGCCATAGCATATATTTCCGCCTCAAATATGACAGTTTTCAAGGTTCTTTATTTTACGCATACTGTGTTGTAAAAACTCATTTTACGCCCCGAAAACAGTGCGTAAAAAGTTAGGAAATACGAAATACGAAAGGTAATTGAGGCACCTCTATACCAAAATTCGTATGAAGCTTTTCTCCAACGAGGGCCAATTTAATGATTCTGACACTAGTTTTTTTTATGTTGTCGATAGGAAAAATAATTTGTTTTTACTCACTCTGATGTGTATCGGACAAATTCACCAAAACTAAATAAAGCCGACAACCACACAGACAAGTAACATGAGCCCATTAGACGCGAACGCATATATTTACTGACCTCGATAGAAATCACGTCTTTCTTGTCGTTAGATTCTTTCGTAATGAGGCTCCAAATGTTTTCATTTTTCTCGCGTGCAGCTCGATTTGTTTTGCCAACTTCTAATTGGGCTTTATGAGAACGATAAATGTCGACGAAAAGACTTTTTTCGAGCGCAGAGAATCGGAATCCGCGTTTCTCCATTTTCAGACCATGTGTCACTATCACCGTAGTGAAGGTTACGTCTTATTTTTGTTATTTCATTCCCTGATACCAGCGGAAAACAAAAGCCGATATACACCCGGGAAAAACGGTTCATATATAATCATATATAATTGTATATAATTTCATGTATAGTTGTATATAATTATATATAATTGTATATAACGTAATATATCATTGTATATGGAAACATATATGAGCATATATGAGTTTATATGTACATATACAGTGGTATACATGATCATATATAATACCAAAACCGCCAGCTTGCGATGTCATATATGAACAGATATGATCATATATAGTTATATACAATTATATATCGCCCATTTTTAGCGCATATATGATTGTATGTGGATCCATATACAAATGTATATGAGCGTATATAACTTTATATGTATATATACATTGGCATATATGACCCTATATATGACCATATATAACACCAAAACTGCCTGAAAGTAAGAAGTGAGAAAGTAGTAGAGTGTGAACTACAGTTTCATGATTCGCCTTAACGTTCCTAAAAATAAACTTACCGTGCTTAATAATAATACTTTGCGTTCCTATCAGATTATAGTCTGTTGCTGATCTCTATAAATGTATATCCATTCATAATACATGGATATCCAACTTTACGAAAATATGTATTATTAAGGTAATAAAAATATGAGTATTAAGGATTCAATAATTTGTGTTAGTCTACATGTTACTAAATCTATATGAAATGAAATCGTCGGACGATTTATATAATTATGGGCACGATTATATATGTACAATTACATTGTAACAATTGTATATGATCATATATAATCATGACTGACCTTATATGCTTCAGAAGATTATATGTATTTAGGCATCGTCTTATATAATCACATATAACTATATATGATTGTATATGCTCAGATACAATTATACACAATTATATTTTCTCATATAGGATCATGTATACCCAGATACAATTATATATGATCATGCATAGTCATATATGATCATGCATGATCATATAGAGACAAAATTCATATACAATCATATATGAGCAGTTTATATATGATTATATATGATTATATATGAATCGTTTTTCCCGGGCATTGCCAACGCGTGAAGCTCAATCTTGAGTTTGAACTTGAGTTTGATCTTAAATTCCGACTTAAGTTCGATCTAGAGTTCGAACTTGAGTTTGGTCTTAAATTCCGACTTAAGTTCGATCCTGAGTTCGAACTTGAGTTTGGTCTTAAATTCCGACTTGAGTTCGATCTTGAGTTCGAACTTGAGTTCAATCTTAGATCCCAACTTAAGTTCGATCTTAAGTTCCAACTTAAGTTCGATCTTAAGTTCCAACTTAAGTAGTTCGACACTGAAGTTCGATCTTAAGTTCGAACTTGAGTTTGATCTTGAGTTTGTTCTTAAGTTCGAAGTTCGGACTATACAGTTGATATGAAGTGAAACTAGCCAACGGAGGGTTTTGTTTTTTCTGCAATATGACTTTCGGTTCGGAAATATGACCGGGGAATCTTTGGCGCGGGGAATCTTTGGCATACACCCTCGTTGAAAGCGTCTCGATCCGGTGGACACCAGGATGCCTGGCCCCATGGTCGATCATGATGATAATAGAGGAAAATATAATTTTCCTTACGAAGGGAGATTAAATTTCAAAGAGACGCACGAGAGAAGTGCAATGATTCTCGAGACACTAATGCCAAAATTATGATCGAGCGGTGAGATGATGTCACTATCACCGTAGTGAAGGTTAAGACTTATTTGTGTTATTTCATTCCCTGATACCAGCGGAAAACGAAAGACGATATACATTGCCAACGCGTGAAGCTCGATCTTGAGTTCGAACTTGAGTTTGGTCTTAAATTCCGACTTAAGTTCGATCTAGAGTTCGAACTCGAGTTTGGTCTTAAATTCCGACTTAAGTTCGATCCTGAGTTCGAACTTGAGTTTGGTCTTAAATTCCGACTTGAGTTCGATCTTGAGTTCAATCTTAGATCCCAACTTAAGTTCAATCTTAAGTTCCAACTTAAGTAGGTCGACACTGAGGTTCGATCTTAAGTTCGAACTTGAAATCGAACTTGAGTTTGATCTTGAGTTTGTTCTTAAGTTCGAAGTTCGGACTATACAGTTGATATGAATTGAAACTAGCCAACGGAGGGTTTTGTTTTTTCTGCAATATGACTTTCGGTTCGGAAATATGACCGGGGAATTTTTGGCGCGGGGAATCTTTAGCACTCAGTAAGTTAACCCATTAACGCCCAAGCGTCCCGATTTTTTACCAAACTTTCAACGCGATTATTTTTTATATTATCGGCGTTGAAAAAATGTTCTTTTCAGATATATCGACGTAGAATTTTATGCTCTTTCAGAATACTGGCTCAAAATGGTGACGTAAATGGTCGATCGAATGCGATTTCGAGCGAAAAAAAACAAATAGAAACAAATAATTGAATTAATTTTTTTTTGTTTAAATACTTTAAGTAGCCGATGCCCACTAGCCACTAGGTTCTATACATGTCCCTACAGCTTATAAAAAATTGAGAATAATATCGAAGGTGTCCAAATACGTGGAAAACATTGTTTAACATTTTTTTTTTTTGCTGAAAATCGCTTCTGCAACACGAATAAAAAAAAGGATGCAAAGTAGAACCTTGCACATTGCTTCCTCATTATTTTTCGCTTTTTACAAAGCTACCTCTATGAGGAAGGATATTAATCGATGTTGGCTTCCTCATAGAGGAAGCTTTGTAAAAAGCGAAAAATAATGAGGAAGCAATGTGCAAGGTTCTACTTTGCATCTTTGTTTTAAATACTAAATTTGGGCTTGAAATTTCAAGATTTGCAAAAATTAATGCGGTAAAGTTAATTTTTTTAACAATTGAAAATTCCATAAAATCAAAATTATTAATGTTTTGTCAGTAAATTATACATCGATAACGACTGAATATGATTTTGTTTACATACTAAATTTGGACTTGATATCTCAAGTTTTGCAAAAGTTAATGCGATAAAGTTAGATTTTTGATAATCCAAAATTCTAGAAAATCGGAATTCTTGCCCGTTCGTTAATAAATTATATATCTATCATGGCTGCATATTATTTTGTTCACATATTGAATTTGGGATTGATAACTCAAGTTTTTTCTCAGTTAATGCGATACCATTAATTTTATTAATTCTTCAAAAATTCCATAAAATACAAATTTTTATATCGTTTGCCACTAAATTATATATTTATCATGGTTTAATATTGTTCTGTTCATGTACCAAATTTGAGCCTGATATGTCACATAAGATTTTGGAAAAGTTAATGACATAATGTCAGTTTTTTTTTAAATTCCATAAATTCTGAACCCCGATTCCAGCCAATTCAATTCCAAACAACCAATTCCAGCCAAAGTCAATACCAAACAACATCAAGTGCAGGTGTTCTTATGAAGAACTATTTAGCATAATAGACTAATTTTTACGAAAGTTAGAACGCCCACGTCCTTTTTTCAAAACTTTTAAAAAGCTACAAAATCTACATTTTTGTATCCATTCAGTCAACAATAATAGCAATTAAAGAGGAGCTGCTCCTCCAGTTGTGTGCCAAATTTGAGCTCGATAGCTAATATGGTTCTTGAGTTATCAGTGTTTGAATTTTCTAAGTTGCACGCACACGCACACGCACACGCACACGCACACGCACACGCACACGCACACGCATACACACGCACACATACGGACATTTTTTGTAGATCACGTTTCTCGACGTAGTGGACAATTCTGAGTGTCCTGACATAAAAATCTGGAAAATTTTTTTTTTCATGAAAACAAAGCTTCCTCTATGAGCAAGCAATATGCAATGTTCGACTTTGCATCTTTGTTTGATATAAATTTTACATATGTTTTCATTAATGAAAATATATGCCGGGACACATACATCATTTTCCGCAGGTATTTAACATGCCGAGAAAAGAAAACTCGCTTTTGTGGCGGTACTGCACGAGTCACGCCTCGTGGCGATTTCGAGGAGCGAAAGCCTCACAATCACGTGGACGACGAGCATGCGGAGGAGGAGTTTATGTTTTGAACCGATCTAAAAAGGACGGTTATTAGTCAGGGCGGAACACTGAAAGATATTTACGATACCACAAGATTATTGTGAGTAAATTACCTAGGACTTTTTTCAAGTAATGTATTGAATTTGAAAAGTGACCGAAAGATTTGAAAATTTTGCGAATTTACGAATTTTTTTTTGTACACAGTTTTTTTTATAGAATTTACACATTTATGTGTTAAATTTAGTGATGAAAAGATTGTGCACTTCTTCAATTTTTATATGAGACATTCCACACCAATTCAGCCACCCGATTTTTCAATGTTCCCGAAAAATGTTGTAATTTTGCGGTATTGTAATACTATATACCCTCACAAAAAGTACTAAATTTTAAGAGCCTACACGGAGAAAAATAATTGGTTACAGCAGCATGAGATTAGCTACCGCAGCAAAAATCATTAGCAAATATAGTGACAGCAAAAGTACTTGCTCTTAAGTCAGTAAACGGTCGTTACTGACGTACTGTAGCAAATCGAACATTATTTTCTTTTCTGTAAGCAGACTTTTTTTTGCTGGAGTATATGACCAAATGCAGCAATATGCAAGCTTATTATGAATACTTGTTGGTTACGTTACGGAGAACTTGGTTGTCCTAACCAAGCATTTTTTTCAGTGTTGTTTCTAGCATTTGTTATAAATTTGATAACTTAACTTGAAACGTGTATATAACGTTTTCACTAATGCCCCACGTTTTGAAGAAAGATCGCAAGGGTCCCGGCGCTTTTGGTAAATTCATCGTCAAGACAGAATACGCCGACGATGCGAACTGGGCATGAATGAACTTCGCACTAACAAAGCAGTATTGAAAATAGATCGCGACAGAACAATGGCACTGCGCATAATGTGTTAGGACGCGCAACCCGCCTTTTTTGCAGCAGCTCATTTGCTGGTGGAATTTTGTTCGATTGGTTACGCTAGGAATTGAAACGAATTCGCTCGAGTGCCAACCTTTTTTGGGGTAGTAGCAAATGTTTGTTTATATGCACGAATATTTTGATAAATGAAACGCTGTCGCTACAGCAAATATTCAGTTGCTAACGGGGCGAAGCCCTTTTTACTAATTTTTTTTTCCACCAAAATGTATAAGTTCCACCAACAAATCATTAGTTGGGTCCGCAAATATTCTGGGAGATGCATTTTTCGTTTCCGCAACTAACGCTTATTTCCTGAGAGACCAAATTAGCTGCTGCATGAGCTAAATGAAAGGCTATTGCAGCAAAATAGGCCTAGCAAACTAAGACTAGTTGCAGCAACAAAATTATTTTTCCCTGTGTACGGTGTTCCGTTTTCGAGATAAACCGTTTGCCTATATCTTGTTTGGTTTGGTGTTATCTCGATAACCGCAACGCGTATTGTAACATAAAAAATATGAAAATTCTCGTTTTTTTACGTACTCTTTATATATTTAGTTTCCAAATTTATTGAATCGCGTAAAATTTGATTATATATTTTTGTACACACACACACACATTTCGACGTCTAAGAAAAATCTAGGCATGGTGCCATGAAAACCGCATTTCCTGTTAGAATGACAGGAATTCAAATATGGAATTTCTTAGGTATCCTAATGCGGGTGTAAAATTATCTTATGCAACGATGGAGCCGTCGATGCGTCGGAGCTATGTGAACCTAGCACCCGATTTGAAGGAATCTTATTTTTTTTTTAGCCATCTTATAGATTTAGGTACGTAGTTGATTGTAGTAACAATTATTTCGTTTGTAGTTAAGCTAAAAAAAAGTTACACGTTGTTAAAAAAATGACCATCCACCGAATTTGAGGAAACTAAAATTTGGCATGACAGGTCGGTAGAGAATCGTTTGTAGTTGATTGTAGTACAAAAATTTCCGTTTGTAGTCGAAAAGAAAAAAAGTTATAAGTAATTTTTTTTTTTTTTTTTTTTCTTTTTTTTTTTTTTTTTTTTGGAGACCACAGCAGACGCTACAACAAACTATAAACGTGCTTAGATCCCACCCTTGCAATATTTCGACGCCACGTTAGTATTCAACAAACGATAAACAAAACAGTCACTACTACAAACTGCAAACGGTTGAATAGCCAATGATTGCTGTACATCAATTCCACGGGAGATCTTGACGAACCACAAATGAAACCAACTTCAAACGATTTTGGAGACAATACTAGCAATATATCAGAAACTAACACAGCGTCAATTATTGCACGTCTTGACTGCGGAATCTTTTGTAGGTCGAAAATGGGTGTGGAAGATCCGTAATTCTTTGTAGTTTGTGGCAGCTTCGTTTCGTTGGTAATTCGTCAAAAAGGGGTGTGGAAGATCCAGAATCGTTTGTAGTTATTTGTAGTTGTCTCGTTTCGTTTGGAGTTAGTCGTGAACAGGAGGAAAGGGTTCAGAATCGTTTGTAGTTGTTTGTACTTGTCTCGTTTCGTTTGTAGTTAGTCGTGAACAGATGGGAAGGGTCCAGAATCGTTTGTAGTTGTTTGTAGTAGCTTCGGTTTGTTTGTAGTTTGTCGTGAACAAATGGGAAGGGTCCAGAATCGTTTGTAGTTGTTTGTAGTTGTCTCGTTTCGTTTGTAGTTAGTCGTGAACAGGAGGAAAGGGTCGAGAATCGTTTGTAGTTGTTTGTAGTAGCTTCGTTTTGTTTGTAGTTTGTCGTGAACAAATGGGAAGGGTCGAGAATCGTTTGTAGTTGTTTGTAGTAGCTTCGTTTTGTTTGTAGTTTGTCGTGAACAAATGGGAAGGGTCGAGAATCGTTTGTAGTTGTTTGTAGTAGCTTCGTTTTGTTTGTAGTTTGTCGTGAACAAATGGGAAGGGTCCAGAATCGTTTGTAGTTGTTTGTAGTTGTCTCGTTTCGTTTGTAGTTAGTCGTGAACAGATGGGAAGGGTCCAGAATCGTTTGTAGTTGTTTGTAGTAGCTTCGGTTTGTTTGTAGTTTGTCGTGAACAAATGGGAAGGGTCCAGAATCGTTTGTAGTTGTTTGTAGTTGTCTCGTTTCGTTTGTAGTTAGTCGTGAACAGGAGGAAAGGGTCGAGAATCGTTTGTACTTGTTTGTAGTTGCTTCGTTTCGTTTGTAGTTAGTCGTGAACAGATGGGAAGGGTCCAGAATCGTTTGCAGTTGTTTGTAGTTACTTCGTTTCGTTCGTAGTTCTTCGTGAACAAATGGGAAGGGTCCAGAATCGTTTGTAGTTGTTTGTAGTGGCTTCGTTTCGTTTGTAGTTAGTCGTGAACAGATGGGAAGGGTCCAGAATCGTTTGTAGTTGTTTGTAGTAGCTTCGTTTCGTTTGTAGTTCTTCGTGAACAGATGGAAAGGGTCCAGAATCGTTTGTAGTTGTTTGTAGTTGCTTTGTTTCGTTTGTAGTTAGTCGTGAACAGGAGGAAAGGGTCGAGAATCGTTTGCAGTTGTTTGTAGTTGCTTCGCTTCGTTTGTAGTTAGTTGTGAACAGATGGGAAGGGTCCAGAATCGTTTGTAGTTGTTTGTAGTTACTTCGTTTCGTTCGTAGTTCTTCGTGAACAAATGGGAAGGGCCCAGAATCGTTTGTAGTTGTTTGTAGTGGCTTCGTTTCGTTTGTAGTTCGTCGTGAACAGGTGGGTAAAGTTCAGAATCGTTTGTAGTTGTTTGTAGTTGTCTCGTTTCGTTTGTAGTTAGTCGTGAACAGGTGGAAAGGGTCCAGAATCGTTTGTAGTTGTTTGTAGTTGTCTCGTTTCGTTTGTAGTTAGTCGTGAACAGGAGGAAAGGGACGAGAATCGTTTGTAGTTGTTTGTAGTTGCTTCGCTTCGTTTGTAGTTAGTCGTGAACATGTGGGAAGGGGCCAGAATCGTTTGTAGTTGTTTGTAGTTGTCTCGTTTCGTTTGTAGTTAGTCGTGAACAGGAGGAAAGGGTCGAGAATCGTTTGTAGTTGTTTGTAGTTGCTTCGCTTCGTTTTAGTTAGTCGTGAACAGATGGGAAGGGTCCAGAATCGTTTGTAGTTGTTTGTAGTTACTTCGTTTCATTCGTAGTTCTTCGTGAACAAATGGGAAGGGTCCAGAATCGTTTGTAGTTGTTTGTAGTGGCTTCGTTTCGTTTCTAGTTCGTCGTGAACAGGTGGGAAAGGTTCAGAATCGTTTGTAGTTGTTTGTAGTTGTCTCGTTTCGTTTGTAGTTAGTCGTGAACAGGTGGGAAGGGGCCAGAATCGTTTGTACTTGTTTGTAGTGGCTTCGTTCCGTTTGTAGTTCGTCGTGAACAGGTGGGAAAGGTTCAGAATCGTTTGTAGTTGTTTGTAGTTGTCTCGTTTCGTTTGTAGTTAGTCGTGAACAGATGGGAAGGGTCCAGAATCGTTTGAAGTTGTTTGTAGTAGCTTCGTTTTGTTTGTAGTTTGTCGTGAACAAATGGGAAGGGTCCAGAATCGTTTGTAGTTGTTTGTAGTTGAAAGCTACCTAAACTTACCTTACTTAACTTAAACCCACCTAAGCTAACCCTACTTACCTTAACCGTAACTAAACTGACCCTACTTAATTTCAATGTACCTAACATAGCTCTATTCAACATAGACCTACAAATACAAACGAAACGAAGCTGCTACAAACTGCAAACAATTCTGGACCTTCCACATCCGGTTTCGATGAACCGCAAACGAAACGAAGCTACTACAAACAACTACAAACGATTTTTGACCCTTCCAATCTGTTTACGAAGAACTACGAACGAAACGAAGCAACTACAAACAACTACAAACGATTCTGGCCCCTTCCCATCTGTTCACCTCTAACTACAAACGAAGCAAAGCAACTACAAACAACTACAAACGATTCTCGACCCTTTCCTCCTGTTCACGACTAACTACAAACGAAACGAGACAACTACAAACAACTACAAACGATTCTGGACCCTTCCCATTTGTTCACGACAAACTACAAACAAAACGAAGCTACTACAAACAACTACAAACGATTCTGGACCCTTCCCATCTGTTCACGACTAACTACAAACGAAACGAGACAACTACAAATAACTACAAACGATTCTGAACCTTTCCCACCTGTTCACGACGAACTACAAACGAAACGAAGCCACTACAAACAAGTACAAACGATTCTGGCCCCTTCCCACCTGTTCACGTCTAACTACAAACGAAGCGAAGCAACTACAAACAACTACAAACGATTCTCGACCCTTTCCTCCTGTTCACGACTAACTACAAACGAAACGAGACAACTACAAACAACTACAAACGATTCTGGACCCTTTCCACCTGTTCACGACTAACTGCAAACGAAACGAGAAAACTACAAACAACTACAAACGATTCTGAACCTTTCCCACCTGTTCACGACGAACTACAAACGAAACGAAGCCACTACAAACAACTACAAACGATTCTGGACCCTTCCCATTTGTTCACGAAGAACTACGAACGAAACGAAGTAACTACAAACAACTACAAACGATTCTGGACCCTTCCCATCTGTTCACGACTAACTACAAACGAAGCGAAGCAACTACAAACGATTCTCGACCCTTTCCTCCTGTTCACGACTAACTACAAACGAAACAACTACAAACAACTACAAACGATTCTGGACCCTTTCCACCTGTTCACGACTAACTACAAACGAAACAAAGCAACTACAAACAACTACAAACGATTCTGGACCCTTTCCATCTGTTCACGAAGAACTACAAACGAAACGAAGCTACTACAAACAACTACAAACGATTCTGGACCCTTCCCATCTGTTCACGACTAACTACAAACGAAACGAGACAACTACAAACAACTACAAACGATTCGCGACCCTTCCAATCTGTTTACGAAGAACTACGAACGAAACGAAGCAACTACAAACAACTACAAACGATTCTGGACCCTTTCCTCCTGTTCACGACTAACTACAAACGAAACGAGACAACTACAAACGATTCTGGCCCCTTCCCACATGTTCACGACTAACTACAAACGAAACGAAACAACTACAAACGATTCTGGACCCTTTCCTCCTGTTCACGACTAACTACAAACGAAACGAGACAACTACAAACAACTACAAACGATTCTCGACCCTTTCCTCCTGTTCACGACTAACTACAAACGAAACGAGACAACTACAAACAACTACAAACGATTCTGGCCCCTTCCCACATGTTCACGACTAACTACAAACGAAACGAAGCAACTACAAACAACTACAAACGATTCTGGACCCTTTCCTCCTGTTCACGACTAACTACAAACGAAACGAGACAATTACAAACAACTACAAACGATTCTGGACCCTTCCCATTTGTTCACGACAAACTACAAACAAAACGAAGCTACTACAAACAACTACAAACGATTCTGGACCCTTCCCATCTGTTCACGACTAACTACAAACGAAACGAGACAACTACAAACAACTACAAACGATTCTGAACCTTTCCCACCTGTTCACGACGAACTACAAACGAAACTAAGCCACTACAAACAACTACAAACGATTCTGGACCCTTCCCATTTGTTCACGAAGAACTACGAACGAAACGAAGTAACTACAAACAACTACAAACGATTCTGGACCCTTCCCATCTGTTCACGACTAACTACAAACGAAACGAAGCAACTACAAACAACTACAAACGATTCTGGACCCTTCCCATTTGTTCACGACAAACTACAAACAAAACGAAGCTACTACAAACAACTACAAACGATTCTCGACCCTTCCCATTTGTTCACGACAAACTACAAACAAAACGAAGCTACTACAAACAACTACAAACGATTCTCGACCCTTTCCTCCTGTTCACGACTAACTACAAACGAAACGAGACAACTACAAACAACTACAAACGATTCTGGACCCTTCCCATTTGTTCACGACAAACTACAAACAAAACGAAGCTACTACAAACAACTACAAACGATTCTGGACCCTTCCCATCTGTTCACGACTAACTGCAAACGAAACGAGACAACTACAAACAACTACAAACGATTCTGGCCCCTTCCCACATGTTCACGACTAACTACAAACGAAACGAAGCAACTACAAACGATTCTGGACCCTTTCCTCCTGTTCACGACTAACTACAAACGAAACGAGACAACTACAAACAACTACAAACGATTCTGGACCCTTCCCATTTGTTCACGACAAACTACAAACAAAACGAAGCTACTACAAACAACTACAAACGATTCTGGACCCTTCCCATCTGTTCACGACTAACTACAAACGAAACGAGACAACTACAAACAACTACAAACGATTCTGAACCTTTCCCACCTGTTCACGACGAACTACAAACGAAACGAAGCCACTACAAACAACTACAAACGATTCTGGACCCTTCCCATTTGTTCACGAAGAACTACGAACGAAACGAAGTAACTACCCTAGCAAGTCGTGTCACCGCAATTTTACCGCAATTAACCCCTAGTTCACCAAAAAACGACCGATCACTGCAAAACGACCGATATTATTTCATACTCGATCGGTCGTTTTCCGGCTAGTTGACGAAAAAACGACTGCAAAACGACCGACCTTATTTCATGCTTGATCAGTCGTTTTACGTTTAATGACCGAAAAACGACTGCAAAACGACCGATCTTTTTTCATTTTTTAATATTAATTAAATATTATTAAATTAATAAATGCGCAGACCAAGAAAATATGTGCGTGCTCCTGAAATATCGCATTTGGAGAAAAAAAAAAAATAGTCACATCTATAGGTCTCGAACCCGCAACCTTCGGATTACTAGCCAAGTGCTCTGCCTGCTCGGCCACTCAGTTCGTTAATACATGTTAAACTCATGTTCCATATAAGTTATTCGCCAAAACGTATGGTAGCTTATGAGGAACGTGTGTTGATTATACTTCAACGAACTGAGAAGCCAAGTAGGCAGAGTACTCGATTGGTAAACCGAAGGTTGCAAGTTCGAAACCTACCAGCGACACAATTTTTTTTTTTTTTTTTTTTTTGAAAATTGAAAAAAGATCGGTCGTTTTACAGTCGTTAAACGTAAAACGACTGATCGAACGTGAAATAAGGTCGGTCGTTTTGCAGTCGTTTTTTCGTTAACTAGCCGAAAAACGACCGATCGAGTATGAAATAATATCGGTCGTTTTGCAGTGATTTGCCGTAACATTTTTGCACAAAACGACGTCAGTCGTTTTTGCGGTTGTTTATCGGTGGCACGACTTGCTAGGGTACAAACAACTACAAACGATTCTGGACCCTTCCCATCTGTTCGCGACTAACTACAAACGAAACGAAGCAACTACAAACAAGTACAAACGATTCTGGCCCCTTCCCACCTGTTCACGTCTAACTACAAACGAAGCGAAGCAACTACAAACAACTACAAACGATTCTCGACCCTTTCCTCCTGTTCACGACTAACTACAAACGAAACGAGACAACTAAAAACAACTACAAACGATTCTGGACCCTTCCCATTTGTTCACGACAAACTACAAACAAAACGAAGCTACTACAAACAACTACAAACGATTCTGGACCCTTCCCATCTGTTCACGACTAACTACAAACGAAACGAGACAACTACAAACAACTACAAACGATTCTGAACCTTTCCCACCTGTTCACGACGAACTACAAACGAAACGAAGCCACTACAAACAAGTACAAACGATTCTGGCCCCTTCCCACCTGTTCACGTCTAACTACAAACGAAGCGAAGCAACTACAAACAACTACAAACGATTCTCGACCCTTTCCTCCTGTTCACGACTAACTACAAACGAAACGAGACAACTACAAACAACTACAAACGATTCTGGACCCTTTCCACCTGTTCACGACTAACTACAAACGAAACGAGAAAACTACAAACAACTACAAACGATTCTGAACCTTTCCCACCTGTTCACGACGAACTACAAACGAAACGAAGCCACTACAAACAACTACAAACGATTCTGGACCCTTCCCATTTGTTCACGAAGAACTACGAACGAAACGAAGTAACTACAAACAACTACAAACGATTCTGGACCCTTCCCATCTGTTCACGACTAACTACAAACGAAGCGAAGCAACTACAAACAACTACAAACGATTCTCGACCCTTTCCTCCTGTTCACGACTAACTACAAACGAAACGAGACAACTACAAACAACTACAAACGATTCTGGCCCCTTCCCACATGTTCACGACTAACTACAAACGAAACGAAGCAACTACAAACAACTACAAACGATTCTGGACCCTTTCCTCCTGTTCACGACTAACTACAAACGAAACGAGACAACTACAAACAACTACAAACGATTCTGGACCCTTCCCATTTGTTCACGACAAACTACGAACGAAACGAAGTAACTACAAACAACTACAAACGATTCTGGACCCTTCCCATCTGTTCGCGACTAACTACAAACGAAACGAAGCAACTACAAACAAGTACAAACGATTCTGGCCCCTTCCCACCTGTTCACGTCTAACTACAAACAAAGCGAAGCAACTACAAACAACTACAAACGATTCTCGACCCTTTCCTCCTGTTCACGACTAACTACAAACGAAACGAGACAACTACAAACAACTACAAACGATTCTGGACCCTTCCCATTTGTTCACGACAAACTACAAACAAAACGAAGCTACTACAAACAACTACAAACGATTCTGGACCCTTCCCATCTGTTCACGACTAACTACAAACGAAACGAGACAACTACAAACAACTACAAACGATTCTGAACCTTTCCCACCTGTTCACGACGAACTACAAACGAAACGAAGCCACTACAAACAAGTACAAACGATTCTGGCCCCTTCCCACCTGTTCACGTCTAACTACAAACGAAGCGAAGCAACTACAAACAACTACAAACGATTCTCGACCCTTTCCTCCTGTTCACGACTAACTACAAACGAAACGAGACAACTACAAACAACTACAAACGATTCTGGACCCTTTCCACCTGTTCACGACGAACTACAAACGAAACGAAGCCACTACAAACAACTACAAACGATTCTGGACCCTTCCCATTTGTTCACGAAGAACTACGAACGAAACGAAGTAACTACAAACAACTACAAACGATTCTGGACCCTTCCCATCTGTTCACGACTAACTACAAACGAAGCGAAGAAACTACAAACAACTACAAACGATTCTCGACCCTTTCCTCCTGTTCACGACTAACTACAAACGAAACGAGACAACTACAAACAACTACAAACGATTCTGGACCCTTTCCACCTGTTCACGACTAACTACAAACGAAACAAAGCAACTACAAACAACTGCAAACGATTCTGGACCCTTTCCATCTGTTCACGAAGAACTACAAACGAAACGAAGCTACTACAAACAACTACAAACGATTCTGGACCCTTCCCATCTGTTCACGACTAACTACAAACGAAACGAGACAACTACAAACAACTACAAACGATTCGCGACCCTTCCAATCTGTTTACGAAGAACTACGAACGAAACGAAGCAACTACAAACGATTCTGGACCCTTTCCTCCTGTTCACGACTAACTACAAACGAAACGAGACAACTACAAACAACTACAAACGATTCTGGCCCCTTCCCACATGTTCACGACTAACTACAAACGAAACGAAGCAACTACAAACAACTACAAACGATTCTGGACCCTTTCCTCCTGTTCACGACTAACTACAAACGAAACGAGACAACTACAAACAACTACAAACGATTCTGGACCCTTCCAATTTGTTCACGACAAACTACAAACAAAACGAAGCTACTACAAACAACTACAAACGATTCTGGACCCTTCCCATCTGTTCACGACTAACTACAAACGAAACGAGACAACTACAAACAACTACAAACGATTCTGAACCTTTCCCACCTGTTCACGACGAACTACAAACGAAACGAAGCCACTACAAACAACTACAAACGATTCTGGACCCTTTCCACCTGTTCACGACTAACTACATACGAAACAAAGCAACTACAAACGATTCTGGACCCTTTCCATCTGTTCACGAAGAACTACAAACGAAACGAAGCTACTACAAATAACTACAAACGATTCTGGACCCTTCCCATCTGTTCACGACTAACTACAAACGAAACGAGACACCTACAAACAACTACAAACGATTCGCGACCTTTCCAATCTGTTTACGAAGAACTACGAACGAAACGAAGCAACTACAAACAACTACAAACGATTCTGGACCCTTTCCTCCTGTTCACGACTAACTACAAACGAAACGAAGCAACTACAAACAACTACAAACGATTCTGGACCCTTTCCTCCTGTTCACGACTAACTACAAACGAAACGAGACAACTACAAACAACTACAAACGATTCTGGACCCTTCCCATTTGTTCACGACAAACTACGAACGAAACGAAGTAACTACAAACAACTACAAACGATTCTGGACCCTTCCCATCTGTTCGCGACTAACTACAAACGAAACGAAGCAACTACAAACAAGTACAAACGATTCTGGCCCCTTCCCACCTGTTCACGTCTAACTACAAACAAAGCGAAGCAACTACAAACAACTACAAACGATTCTCGACCCTTTCCTCCTGTTCACGACTAACTACAAACGAAACGAGACAACTACAAACAACTACAAACGATTCTGGACCCTTCCCATTTGTTCACGACAAACTACAAACAAAACGAAGCTACTACAAACAACTACAAACGATTCTGGACCCTTCCCATCTGTTCACGACTAACTACAAACGAAACGAGACAACTACAAACAACTACAAACGATTCTGAACCTTTCCCACCTGTTCACGACGAACTACAAACGAAACGAAGCCACTACAAACAAGTACAAACGATTCTGGCCCCTTCCCACCTGTTCACGTCTAACTACAAACGAAGCGAAGCAACTACAAACAACTACAAACGATTCTCGACCCTTTCCTCCTGTTCACGACTAACTACAAACGAAACGAGACAACTACAAACAACTACAAACGATTCTGGACCCTTTCCACCTGTTCACGACGAACTACAAACGAAACGAAGCCACTACAAACAACTACAAACGATTCTGGACCCTTCCCATTTGTTCACGAAGAACTACGAACGAAACGAAGTAACTACAAACAACTACAAACGATTCTGGACCCTTCCCATCTGTTCACGACTAACTACAAACGAAGCGAAGAAACTACAAACAACTACAAACGATTCTCGACCCTTTCCTCCTGTTCACGACTAACTACAAACGAAACGAGACAACTACAAACAACTACAAACGATTCTGGACCCTTTCCACCTGTTCACGACTAACTACAAACGAAACAAAGCAACTACAAACAACTGCAAACGATTCTGGACCCTTTCCATCTGTTCACGAAGAACTACAAACGAAACGAAGCTACTACAAACAACTACAAACGATTCTGGACCCTTCCCATCTGTTCACGACTAACTACAAACGAAACGAGACAACTACAAACAACTACAAACGATTCGCGACCCTTCCAATCTGTTTACGAAGAACTACGAACGAAACGAAGCAACTACAAACGATTCTGGACCCTTTCCTCCTGTTCACGACTAACTACAAACGAAACGAGACAACTACAAACAACTACAAACGATTCTGGCCCCTTCCCACATGTTCACGACTAACTACAAACGAAACGAAGCAACTACAAACAACTACAAACGATTCTGGACCCTTTCCTCCTGTTCACGACTAACTACAAACGAAACGAGACAACTACAAACAACTACAAACGATTCTGGACCCTTCCAATTTGTTCACGACAAACTACAAACAAAACGAAGCTACTACAAACAACTACAAACGATTCTGGACCCTTCCCATCTGTTCACGACTAACTACAAACGAAACGAGACAACTACAAACAACTACAAACGATTCTGAACCTTTCCCACCTGTTCACGACGAACTACAAACGAAACGAAGCCACTACAAACAACTACAAACGATTCTGGACCCTTTCCACCTGTTCACGACTAACTACATACGAAACAAAGCAACTACAAACGATTCTGGACCCTTTCCATCTGTTCACGAAGAACTACAAACGAAACGAAGCTACTACAAATAACTACAAACGATTCTGGACCCTTCCCATCTGTTCACGACTAACTACAAACGAAACGAGACACCTACAAACAACTACAAACGATTCGCGACCTTTCCAATCTGTTTACGAAGAACTACGAACGAAACGAAGCAACTACAAACAACTACAAACGATTCTGGACCCTTTCCTCCTGTTCACGACTAACTACAAACGAAACGAGACAACTACAAACAACTACAAACGATTCTGGCCCCTTCCCACATGTTCACGACTAACTACAAACGAAATGAAGCAACTACAAACAACTACAAACGATTCTGGACCCTTTCCTCCTGTTCACGACTAACTACAAACGAAACGAGACAACTACAAACAACTACAAACGATTCTGGACCCTTCCCATTTGTTCACGACAAACTACAAACAAAACGAAGCTACTACAAACAACTACAAACGATTCTGGACCCTTCCCATCTGTTCACGACTAACTACAAACGAAACGAGACAACTACAAACAACTACAAACGATTCTGAACCTTTCCCACCTGTTCACGACGAACTACAAACGAAACGAAGCCACTACAAACAATTACAAACGATTCTGGACCCTTCCCATTTGTTCACGAAGAACTACGAATGAAACGAAGTAACTACAAACAACTACAAACGATTCTGGACCCTTCCCATCTGTTCACGACTAACTACAAACGAAACGAAGCAACTACAAACAACTACAAACGATTCTGGACCCTTCCCATTTGTTCACGACAAACTACAAACAAAACGAAGCTACTACAAACAACTACAAACGATTCTGGACCCTTCCCATTTGTTCACGACAAACTACAAACAAAACGAAGCTACTACAAACAACTACAAACGATTCTCGACCCTTCCCATTTGTTCACGACTAACTACAAACAAAACGAAGCTACTACAAACAACTACAAACGATTCTCGACCCTTTCCTCCTGTTCACGACTAACTACAAACGAAACGAGACAACTACAAACAACTACAAACGATTCTGGACCCTTTCCACCTGTTCACGACGAACTACAAACGAAACGAAGCCACTACAAACAACTACAAACGATTCTGGACCCTTCCCATTTGTTCACGAAGAACTACGAACGAAACGAAGTAACTACAAACAACTACAAACGATTCTGGACCCTTCCCATCTGTTCACGACTAACTACAAACGAAGCGAAGAAACTACAAACAACTACAAACGATTCTCGACCCTTTCCTCCTGTTCACGACTAACTACAAACGAAACGAGACAACTACAAACAACTACAAACGATTCTGGACCCTTTCCACCTGTTCACGACTAACTACAAACGAAACAAAGCAACTACAAACAACTGCAAACGATTCTGGACCCTTTCCATCTGTTCACGAAGAACTACAAACGAAACGAAGCTACTACAAACAACTACAAACGATTCTGGACCCTTCCCATCTGTTCACGACTAACTACAAACGAAACGAGACAACTACAAACAACTACAAACGATTCGCGACCCTTCCAATCTGTTTACGAAGAACTACGAACGAAACGAAGCAACTACAAACGATTCTGGACCCTTTCCTCCTGTTCACGACTAACTACAAACGAAACGAGACAACTACAAACAACTACAAACGATTCTGGCCCCTTCCCACATGTTCACGACTAACTACAAACGAAACGAAGCAACTACAAACAACTACAAACGATTCTGGACCCTTTCCTCCTGTTCACGACTAACTACAAACGAAACGAGACAACTACAAACAACTACAAACGATTCTGGACCCTTCCAATTTGTTCACGACAAACTACAAACAAAACGAAGCTACTACAAACAACTACAAACGATTCTGGACCCTTCCCATCTGTTCACGACTAACTACAAACGAAACGAGACAACTACAAACAACTACAAACGATTCTGAACCTTTCCCACCTGTTCACGACGAACTACAAACGAAACGAAGCCACTACAAACAACTACAAACGATTCTGGACCCTTTCCACCTGTTCACGACTAACTACATACGAAACAAAGCAACTACAAACGATTCTGGACCCTTTCCATCTGTTCACGAAGAACTACAAACGAAACGAAGCTACTACAAACAACTACAAACGATTCTGGACCCTTCCCATCTGTTCACGACTAACTACAAACGAAACGAGACACCTACAAACAACTACAAACGATTCGCGACCTTTCCAATCTGTTTACGAACAACTACGAACGAAACGAAGCAACTACAAACAACTACAAACGATTCTGGACCCTTTCCTCCTGTTCACGACTAACTACAAACGAAACGAGACAACTACAAACAACTACAAACGATTCTGGCCCCTTCCCACATGTTCACGACTAACTACAAACGAAATGAAGCAACTACAAACAACTACAAACGATTCTGGACCCTTTCCTCCTGTTCACGACTAACTACAAACGAAACGAGACAACTACAAACAACTACAAACGATTCTGGACCCTTCCCATTTGTTCACGACAAACTACAAACAAAACGAAGCTACTACAAACAACTACAAACGATTCTGGACCCTTCCCATCTGTTCACGACTAACTACAAACGAAACGAGACAACTACAAACAACTACAAACGATTCTGAACCTTTCCCACCTCTTCACGACGAACTACAAACGAAACGAAGCCACTACAAACAATTACAAACGATTCTGGACCCTTCCCATTTGTTCACGAAGAACTACGAATGAAACGAAGTAACTACAAACAACTACAAACGATTCTGGACCCTTCCCATCTGTTCACGACTAACTACAAACGAAACGAAGCAACTACAAACAACTACAAACGATTCTGGACCCTTCCCATTTGTTCACGACAAACTACAAACAAAACGAAGCTACTACAAACAACTACAAACGATTCTGGACCCTTCCCATTTGTTCACGACAAACTACAAACAAAACGAAGCTACTACAAACAACTACAAACGATTCTCGACCCTTCCCATTTGTTCACGACTAACTACAAACAAAACGAAGCTACTACAAACAACTACAAACGATTCTCGACCCTTTCCTCCTGTTCACGACTAACTACAAACGAAACGAGACAACTACAAACAACTACAAACGATTCTGGACCCTTCCCATTTGTTCACGACAAACTACAAACAAACCGAAGCTACTACAAACAACTACAAACGATTCTGGACCCTTCCCATCTGTTCACGACTAACTACAAACGAAACGAGACAACTACAAACAACTACAAACGATTCTGAACCCTTTCCTCCTGTTCACGACTAACTCCAAACGAAACGAGACAACTACAAATAACTACAAACGATTCTGGATCTTCCACACCCCTTTTTGACGAATTACCAACGAAACGAAGCTGCCACAAACTACAAAGAATTACGGATCTTCCACAGCCATTTTCGACCTACAAAAGATTCCGCAGTCAAGACGTGCAATAATTGACGCTGTGTTAGTTTTTGATATATTGCTAGTATTGTCTCCAAAATCGTTTGAAGTTGGTTTCATTTGTGGTTCGTCAAGATCTCCCGTGGAATTGATGTACAGCAATCATTGGCTATTCAACCGTTTGCAGTTTGTAGTAGTGACTGTTTTGTTTATCGTTTGTTGAATACTAACGTGGCGTCGAAATATTGCAAGGGCGGGATCTAAGCACGTTTATAGTTTGTTGTAGCGTCTGCTGTGGGCTCCAAAAAAAAAAAAAAAAAAAAAAAAAAAAAAAAAAAAAAAAAAAAAAAAAAAACTTTTTTTCTTTTCGACTACAAACGGAAATTTTTGTACTACAATCAACTACAAACGATTCTCTACCGACCTGTCATGCCAAATTTTAGTTTCCTCAAATTCGGTGGATGGTCATTTTTTTAACAACGTGTAACTTTTTTTTAGCTTAACTACAAACGAAATAATTGTTACTACAATCAACTACGTACCTAAATCTATAAGATGGCTAAAAAAAAATAAGATTCCTTCAAATCGGGTGCTAGGTTCACATAGCTATGCGTCGGTGGAGGGCCGAAGTGTCCCCACCAAATCCTAGATCGTTGGTGGATTGGTATGAGGTGTTACAGGACGAGAATTGGAGCCGCCTCCTTACTTACACCGGAGGAGCAATGTCCACGCACATCGTTCGGACCGGGACGGGACGCACAGCATCGGTGTCTGTAGTATTTGGCAATCGTCAATTCATCACCACTTTACGGGCGGACGCCAGAATATTTATAGACGCCACGTTTAAAACTGTGCCACGAGATGTGGGCGGCTACCAGCTTTTGACCGTAATGAGTCTACAGTACAATCACGTAACTCCTCCATTATGATCTGTTTTATTAATTATAAGCAAGATGCAATTTGTAATACGACATTACGCATTGCAAAATCAATAAGTTTTATAACACTGCGGCTTGGAAAGTAAGAAAGAAAACTCGCTTCCCACACCTTGTGAAGTAAAATTGTATACGACACTCGTCGGAAAAACGTTTCCTAAGCTCGTGTGATTGTAGCACTCGCCTTCGGCTCGTGCTGCAAACTCTCACTCGTGAGAAACGAGCTTTCCCGCCCTCGTGGTATAATATACTATTTAGAAATGGGAATTTCTATAAAATTCGAAACTCTCTACTGCTTTCCATTAAATTTGATACCAAATATCCGTGTAGATTATTAGCGGTTTAAAGTTTGTTGAAAATTCAATGTACGTGTGGTAAAAATAAAGTCAACTTATATTAAAAACACGAGATTTGTAAATTTATGTACCCGTTTCTGTAAAAGAGCTTCCTACACATGTGTAGTAATTTGACCTTAAATATTTTTTAACAGTGGACGAGGGTGTTGCAAAATCTAAGTTAATTCAAATTGAACACGACTCGTACGGAGTATTTAGTATACTATACATTAATTAAGGAGGATCGGTGACGACTCTCGGCGTCAAATCAGTGTTAAATTTTCTTAATCGATTCTTTAAACTTTAATGCATTAAATAACAATAGCGGAGGGTGATTTGTATTGAAGCATGTATACTAAACCCAGGGAATGTTTAATAGTGAAAAAGTTATATAAAAAATAACTGATCAACGTCTCTTCTCAATGGGATACGTTTTCGTTTAGTTTTTTTCAAGTAAAATCCGTAGTTCTTTACCGATTGTAATGGGTGATAACTCATTCTCATCCTTAAAAGATACTCTAAGAATTGACCTCCTATGATATTTCATAGTGCTAATCCTTTAATAATTATAGTATGTTGTTTAACAAAAAGAAAAATGCATTCATACTCAACACGCTACAATTATGAAATTATCAACACTATGAAATATCTAGGCGGTCAATTCGTAGACTATCTTTGAAGAAAAATAATGAACTGTCACTCATTAAAATCGGCAAAGAATTACAAATTATACTTGGAAAAAACTGAACGAAAATGTGACCCACTTAAAAGAGACGTTAATCAGTTAACCTTAATGCAAATCAGTCACTAATGTTCTTTCTATGGGTTAACTATACATGTTTTAATACAAATAATTCTACGCTATGGTTATTCAATTCAATAAATATTTTTCAAATCGATCACGAAAATTTAGCACTGATTTGACTTTGAGAGTCGTCATCGAACCTCCTTAATACGACTTCTGTAACGAATTTAGCGGACAGTACATCAATTTTAGTATACTATACATCAATTCATATGACTCGTATCGAATTTACAGAATCGTACATAATTTTTACATTATACTCGTGTAGTAAATCTTCCATACCCGTTTCTGTAACAGAACATCCTGCACTATGTAGTAATTTTACCTTAAATATTTTGCATTGTAAACTGTGTTATAAAACTTGAAATGCTATAAAATCCGAATACCTCAATCGATCTTCAGTAAATTTGATATCTAGCAATGCTGAATATAAGTTATTCCCTTCAGAATATAAGCGCTGTGTTGCTCAAAATTGTCGTAAATTAAAGCAACAATATCAATTTAAAAAAAAAATGTTAAATTTTCTGGAATCCTAAACGATCTATAGATTTAGTTTAATGTTATGCGATTCCTGTTTCTGTTGTTGAGACTTTTTTTCAGAAAACTAAAAGTCTCATAAAATCTGATCAGGTGGTTCAATCAATGGGTTCATTAATGCAAGGAAAGAAGCATAAAAGCTCTACTTGTGTGCCAAATTTGCGTTCGATTTCAGTTTTCTGCTTTCTCATAGAGGAAGCTTTGTTTTCATGAAAAAAAAATGTTTTCGGGATTTTCATGTCAGAACACTCAGAATGGTCCAAAACATCGTGAAAAGTGGTTTAGAAAAAATGTCCGTATGTATGTGTGTGTGTGTGCAGGGCTTCGAAATTTCAATCACCTATAACTCGAGAACCGTTTAACCGATTGGGCTTAAATTTGGCACGCAAGTGAAGCAGCAGTCTGTCTTCGACTGCTTCATTTTTTTTTTTTTTCTAAATGTATGCAGACATTTTTATTTTATAGCTTTTTGAATTCCTTCAACAAAGGACGTGCACACTCTAGATTTTGTAAAATTGGCAATATTTTGGTAAATAATTCTTCATAAGTGCAGGTACTCTTAATTTTATTTGGTATTGACTTTGACCGAAATCGGTAAAGCGGTTCGGATTATATGTGATTTTGAATTTTTCCAAAATTAACGTCTTCGCTACAACTTTCATAAAAGTTTGACGATTTAGATGAATAGTTCTCCATAATTGAAGATACGTTCAAGGTTGTTTGGTATTCAATTTCAACAAGTAAAACAGTTTTGATTTTACGTGATTTCGAATTTATCAAAAAATGTACGTTTTCGTTCTAGCTTTCTAAAAGTTTGAGAAGATAATCCAAAACTTTGTACGTAATGAAAAGATGATGCAACGATGCTCGCTACCTTTTTATATTCAAAAGATACAGTTTGACTGAATAAAGCTGCAAAGTAGAACTTTGCAAATAACTTCCTCATTATTTTTGGTTTTTTTTACAAAGCTTCCTCTACGAGGAAGTCGAAATCGATTAACATACTTCCTCTTAGAGAGCTTTGTAAAAAACCAAAAATAATGAGGAAGCGATTTGCAAAGTTCTACTTTGCAGCTTTATTTATGTTCATAGTTTTGAATTTTATAATTTAAGATACACGCACAGCTAGACATTTTATATACACCCTTTTTGTTGATGCTTTAGACCATTTTAATATCCTGACTTGAAAATGTTAAACAAAGAAATTCCACGAAAATAAAACTTCCTATATGAGAAATTAGAAATCAAACAGAAAAAAAATCTTGGTTGGAACAACCAACCACTTGGTTAATATGCGCAAACAGATTAATTGGTTAGGCCAATCAAGTTGCTGGTTACGTTATCCAAGTTATTGGTTGTATTACAATGATCTTGGTTCTCCTGCTGCTCTACTATCGTGCCGAATTTCAGATTTCAGTTGGATTGATAAAGCAGCTCGCACACACAATCGCACGTAGAGCTCGCTCTGTGAATTGTATGAAAGTCTGCAATAAATAATATTATCCACATAGGCCATTCCTATCGCGTGGGCATTAATGAATCGGAAAACTGCACCCGCATACAGCGCCGTCCTCAATGTCATCAAAACAGAATTGACACCCCAAATGACACCGACGTCAATAATGGCCGATTTCGAAAAGGCCTTGCGAAATGAGGTGGCACGGGCTTTTCCCGACGCCCGAGTTCGTGGTTGCTATTTTCATTTCTGCCAGGTACTCAATATCATATAAGAACAAAAAAAAGGTTATGACATAAGTTTTTAGATTACTGTACCCCAACTCTGCGACATTACCTAGTTAATTGCCATTAAAATTAAAGTAAATAACCATTTCGAATCGTAACCTCTACTATTTACGATTCACAGCATATCTAACGATTGAAGCTACTGTTTAAATTGTATTGCTATCATCAAGCATATTATCATAAACATTCGAAAGGTGGTGCCAACTAATTTATTCGGTAAGGTTGCTATATAGTTGGTTACTGCAACTATTAGGTTATCTACCAACGAAACTTGGTTCGTGCAGCTAATTTATATTGTTCTCATAATTACGCTGATTTATAAGTATGAGAATAATCGATTAGTTGTGCTAGCTCATTTTTGGGTTGTTTCTACTTATTAATCGTATCCGTGAAGATTTGGTTCAGTGCAAAAATATTTGGGTTGATGATGAATGGCACCCCTCATTTAGGCCTTGCAAAAAAAAGCTAAGATTGGACTATTGAGGGCTATTGCCAAAAATGCCGAAGGGACTAAATTATTAAGATCATATATGGCACTGGCTTTGCTTCCCGCCGCTAAAATCGAAGAGACAGCCCATGAAATGTTTCAGGCTGCAAGCATAGCTATCAAGCGCCTTTTCAGAGATTTCCACACGTACTTTGAACGTCAATGGCTGAGGCGAGAGAGTCCAAGGACATTTAGTGTGTATGGATAGTTGAAACGTACTAATAACTGTGTCGAGTCCTTTAATAGCAAACTTCTGCGCAAGTTAGGGCCACGGCCGAATATATGGCAATTCACAAGTAAGTACTCTATAATTATGGCGAATTTAGTAGATTCGGGCAACAAAAAACTAATGTAAAGACATCCTATCTGAGTCTTTACTCGCAATAATTGCATTTAATTTTCATGGTAATTATTAAAGCCCAGTACGCATCCTCATGGACGTCCCTGGGATCCACAAAGTACTCTGCAAATAAAATGCAAATATTAAGGCCCAGTACACACCCTTGTGGAACTCCCTGGTATCCTCTTCTAAAAAGTTGGTGGCGACATTATTATCGAAGTATCGAAATACATCGAAATGCGAGTTGGCCATTGTTGCCTTTTTATTCATCCTGTAATTGGTCAGCTCGAAGTTTCTAGCAACGCGTTGCCATGATAGTAACACGCAAGCGGTTGTTATCGACAAGTCGTGAATATTCTGTCAAGCGGCATTCAATTTGAAGCAGCCGGTGAGATTAATCGGAGCATCTTCTATCTTAGTTGATTGAAAAAGTGAATAAAGGTGAAAGTGAAAGTGAATAAAGGTGACCATGTTTTCTTCAAACGAAGCCATCGATACAATGTCGATGACCTGCAACAACATGTGAGTACTCGAAAAAGGAATAATTAACTATATTCACAGAAAAACGGACACTTCCGTTGGGGCACAAAACGGACCGTAAAAAACGACAAAAAGGACCGTACATTTTTGTTGGCATTTGGTCTTTTTTCGGTTGCGGAAACTGAGAACAGGCCGAACTCTTTTTGTTCAAAAATTTGCTTTGGCCCGTTTTCGGTTCCCGCAACCGAAAAAGGACCAAGATCGTATTTTCAATCGGTTCTTTAATTAAAAACCGAATTAAAAGCAAAGCAGAAAAATATGAAGAAAAAAAAACTTAATCAACATTTTTATAAAAAAATGTTCGGTCCTTCCTCGGTTTCCGGAACCGGGAAAGGACCAATCCAAAATGGCGGTCAGTTTCGCCGTTCTTTGTGGTCCATTTTGTTCCCCAACGGACGTGTCCGTGATCAGTCCGTTTCGCGATTTTTTGCCCCAAAACGTGCGGTAGCACAACTTGCGAGGGATAACATTATTTACATCAGCGATTAACGACTCTATCTACAACAAAAAAAACATTATTTATATCAATAATTAACGAGATCATTTACAATAAAAATACAATATTTACATCAGCGATCAACGATACTATATTTACATTTTAAAAAAAATTATTTACATCAATGATTAAAGGAAACATTTGTTTTTGTATTATAACCGGCTTCCCTTTTTATTAGGAGGGGGAAGGGGTTAGTGAAAAAAATACAGAACAAGCAAGAAATTAATTATAAGAAAAATCACAAAGGTCTATTTAATCACAAAAATCTCAATAACAAACAAAAGAAGAAAAACTCAATAAAATACTTTAACTAAACTAGAAATAATCGAATCTACGGGGAAAAATAGCACTAATTGAATTAAAGGGGAAAAACGGCAATAATGGAATTTACGGGGAGAATGGGCGCCAGCTACGTATCGGGTAGCAACGTTACTTTACCAGTGACGTTTCACGGTCGTTTTTGGATTCCGAACACAAGAAAATCAAACTCAAAAATAATAACACACGGGCACAGCTAGCGGGGAGAAGAGACGGGTCTCAAGGACGTGAATTCCCGAACTCGATGGCTACTTAATTATTACCTCGGTGTGGCCGAAGGGAGGGGGGCGGGAAATATTCACTAACAGGGCCAAAATAAACGGAAAAATAATAAGGGAAAATAATAATGGCAAATAATAATGGGCAAAACTAATAATGGGAAAATAATAATGGGCAAACTAATAATGGGAAAATAATGATGGCAAATAATAATGGGCAAAACCAATAAGGGGAAAATAATAATGGGCAAACTAATAATGGGAAAATAATGATGGGCAAAATAATAATGGGAAAATAATACGGGCGAAAATAATAATGGGGGGGAAAAAAAATAACGCACTAAAAAAATATCGCCGAGGTGGTCGCCATCACCATCACACTACCTCGCACGCAGGAAACACTCAAAATACACTACTTAACTCTATCGGAAAATGTCGGGCTCCACGAGGTGGCAGCCGGTTAACGTAATACAAAAACAATAACACTTGAATCCGGAAAAATACGGGGCTGAAGGGGCGAAAAAGGGTCTCAAAAATATATTAAAAATTACTCACTCGATCACACACAAACACTCACAATTAGTACCGGGGACAATCTCCCACGGTTACTCTCGAAATAATATGTCCTAACTGGACGACGGCCAGGCTCGAAGTAGCGAAAATGTCCTTCGGCTACTTCCTCGATGTTTTTGGCTTGAGAGCACTACGGCGCATCGGCATCGATCAGCGGATCGAGTGTGGCTGGTCAGTGGCGCTCGATCGGTGCTGCGGCGGAGCAGTGTAGCGCAGCTGGACGGTGTGATCGCCGCGGGTTATTTGACTGCCGCTGGCGATCGTTGTAGTGCGAGTACACTCACGCAGTTGGGCGGCTAACTCCAACATATGTCCACACGAGCGTGGAGGCTACTCGTGTGGTGCGGAGTGTACCCATCAGCTGGCTGCAGATGCTGTCCGGGGTCAGATGATTATTCTCCAGCCCACACTCTCCCCACGTCACTCTGCCTAAGCGGCCGTAGTCTCTCTATCTCGTTCTTGCGGGCCTCGTTACTCTTCGTTCCTTAAAACTACGCACACATACCAGGGATATTAATGGGGAGGGGAGAGGGAAAGGGTGATTCCTACACAATATATTAACCTGTACTTAATCTAGAATATAATTAACAACGTAAAAAAAACCAAATATAGGCGGCGTGTGATAGCCTTCGAGCCAGCCTACAGGGCGAAGCTTGTAAACAATCTACTTTGTTACAGTATAGCCAAACTCGTGCGTACGTGGATGGAATTATTGGGCCGATAACTGTCGGCAAAAACCTTCTCAATTTATTCAAATTTACCGTCAGCAACGGCACCGGCAAGCGGATTCAGTGTCTAGCATGGCAGGAAAACGTACAAAGTATGGTCGAGATCATCAAAATGGGCAAGGTATTTCTATGTTAATAAGGAAGATTTATAGTATATGAGAAAAAAATTCGAAAAAGATTAACTATTCAGAATTATATAATTATAGTCATTGTTGTTAATAATATTTTCACTTTGTTGTAGATCGTATTTATTGAAGGAGCCAAGGCGGGAGTCATAAAAACCTGCAATATAATATGGGCAACGTGCCATATGAAATAACGATCGGAAAAAATACCGAAATCGTAATCGAAGGAGATCATGAAGCGGAGCGTCCAGGAACTTCTGCTGTCATTGTAAAAAGTTCGTGGGATGATGTGGCTGACCAAGAAGGCCAAGTAACTCGTGAGTTAATTTATTTTCTATATATTTACAATAGATTCTTGGTTATATTTACAAATTTAGAATAATATTTACAATAAATTCTTTTTTTTTTTTAATCCACAACGATATTTACAAAAAATACATTTTTTACTCAAATTTACAATAGATTCTTGGTTATATTTACAAATTTAGAAAAATAGTTACAAAAATTTTCTTTTTTTTTTATCCACAATGATATTTACAAAAAACACTATTTTTACTAAAATTTACAATTCTACTTATTTTTTTACAATAATTTGTATTTTTTAATTTTTCCCAGGAAAATTTATTTTCTATATATTTACAATAGATTCTTGGTTATATTTACAAATTTAGAATAATATTTACAATAAATTCTTCTTCTTTTTTAATCCACAATGATATTTGCAAAAAGTAAATTTTTTAGTAAAATTTACAATTCTACTTATTTTTTTACAATATTTTGTATTTTTGAATTTTTCCAGAAATCACTGGATGGATCAGCAGCCGATTCCGGGCGACGAGACATTCAAATAATGAGTCTAGCCCCGGAATGGGAAGCATCACTGACGGAAAAAAAAAGTTGGAGATCCGAATTATATCGATGACGAATCTTCCCGATGGTATGCAGCCAGGAACATCTGTCACAGTAACGGGCACTGTGTGTTTCACGTCTTTTTTATACGTGAAGGTGGAAACTGGCACGGACATTATCCTCTCGGGAAATGATCCATATGCTAATCCCCGGGAAATGATAAACATCACAGTACCGCCAGCGAAGAAGCAGCGTATTGCGTGAAAATTATATAGTATCATTTCCTGTATTCCAAATCACTATTCGTTGTTCGCGATATGATAAGTTCGATCGATTTCACAATGTAATTATATTATGCTAAGCAATAAATGTTATGTTGTGTTAATCAACACTGCCATCTATTACAGTTTCATAACAATATTTACATACACAATGATATATTCACAAAAATATACAAAAATATTTACAGAAGTGATTAACGAAATGTTGAAAAAATTAAAATTTGTTAAATAGAATCGTAATAGACAACCAGCAAGTATTATACGTTGTAATGATTTTTTAAATAAATTTTTCGATTATCTCTCAATTTGGCTTTCAGATAAAAGTATTAGAATTATAGCAATGCTGGTTTCTTTTTCGCACTCGCTCTCTCTACTCACAAGGAAACTCTTTCATTACCACTGAATGCTGACCAAAATACGGATTATAAGAAATCATCAAATTTATTTGAGACTAGAACAAGGTTCCCTAATTATTGATCGCATACATTTTTCTTCTAATAAAGAAATTGTAGATGATCATCAAAAAGTATTTTTAAATACAGTTGTACTTCTAAAGAAACTAAAAACAAAAGCCATCAAATATACCTATAATATCGAACGAGAATTGGCAATATATGTTTACGATCAGACCTCTGATTACTGCTGTGTTCATTCAAACGTTTGACAGCTTGCTGCATTTCCGACGATTGTGTCAAGTGCAAATACAATTTTTCTGAAGAGACTGAAGGTGAATCGTGTACCAAAAACTTGAATCCCAATAACTCAAGGGAGCTCTTCGCAAACCCGTTCGTTAAATTGAAAAAGTAAGTATACAATGAAAGTTTCAAATCCACGGAGGTTACGTTTCCCACTTTTCACTTCACTCCCAATTAAATTGCAAATTCTAGGTTTTTATTTACTGAAACTTTTTATTCCTGTCGGGGTACTTTGTTTCGCGAAATTTTGCAAAAATTTGTGTATTTCGAGAGATACAAATAGTCGCTTTTCTATGTGAAATAATTTTAGTGTTCAATGTCTCATTTTATCGGTCGAAGAGTGCATTCTGGCAGAATTATGGTGCTTGATATGTACTTGATGAGGTTTACATGTAAGATTAAAAAAAGGGTATCATTACATTTTTTTCTTACGATTTTTTTCAGGTGATTGTTTTCCCTTAATAGAAAGTACATTGATATAAAAATAAAAAATTTTCCAATTACATTTGTAAAATTTTCATTTTAGTGAGAAGCGATCTTTTCAGTGACCGTTAAAGAATTTATACGATTAACCCCTTTCGATTAGTCTCAATTTAAAAACTATGGGTTGATAACATCTTCATGTATTTGAAATTATTGCAGGTTCTCCGGTCTGTTGAGAAAACTGCAATTTTGTTTAAGATTTCCTTTCGCAGCCTGGACATCTGTTCATATTTGGAAACTCGAAAATTTATCCAGTCGTTTGGCATACGTTTTCAAAAGCGAATACGGATTTACTTCCACAAACTGAAAGAATTGCTTCGAACAGGTAATAATAATATTTGTGACAATATGACGTATACGATTAAAGATGCTTTATACATGTATTCACCCACTTTTTGACGCAATTAATGTACATAATCCATATTTCAGCATTCTTCAAATTTTAATCCCATTGAGAAATGTTCATAAATCTCAATGATTCTTGATTTTGGCTAAGAATATACGTGTAAAGTATTCTTAAGTCGAGGCATTGTTGTTCCAATTTTCCACATTACTTTTCAATATGTTTTTCTTTTTCAGGTAACCAGGCAGCCTTGATAATCAAGTGATGATGAAAATTGAACTGAACTAAAAATTGAATTGAACTGAAAATTGAATCGAACCAAAATGAAACTTGAATTGAACTGAAAATTGAATAGAACCAAAATGAAACTTGAACTGAAAATTGAATAGAACCGAAATGAAACTTGAATTGATCTGAATTGAAAATTGCATTGAACTGAATTAAAAATTGTATTGAACTGAATTAAAAATTGAATTGAATTGAGATTAAGTGAAAATTGAATTGAAAGGAAGGGAAAATTGAATTAAGTTTGAATAAAAAATTTAATTTAATTGAATTAAAAATTGAATCGAACTAATCGCACTGATCTGAAAGAAATGTACAATTGAACTGAAAATTTTTATATGTAATGGAATTGAATTAGATGTATTAAGTATGATAATAAAGATAGTTTAAAAACATTCAAACTCACAAGCTGAGGAGGTCCCCGAAGCTGAGGAGGTCCCCGAAGCTGAGGAGGTCCCCGAAGCTGAGGAGGTTCCCGAAGCTGAGGAGGTCCCCGAAGCTGAGGAGGTCCCCGAAGCTGAGGAGAACCCTGAAGCTGAGAAGAACCCTGAAGCTGAGGAGAACCCCGAAGCTGAGGTGGACCATCTATTTGCTGAGGCCAATAATGAAGGCGAACAGCCAGAGATTCTGGACATTCGGAATAATATCATTATCATCGACAACGAGGAAGGTACATTTTAGTTTCAAACCATTTTAGTCTCCATAAATGCTTCAAAGCGAGCAATTTGCGAACACGTACTACATTCTTTTATGTAAATACATCTTTGGGGACGGTTTTTTGGAAAAAATGTCCTTAAAAAGCGTCACGGCCATTCGGGGAAAAAGTTAATTTAGACAAAATTCATTTTTGTATCAATTTCGCACAAAATTCCCTGAAAAAGCGTTGCGGTTATTTAGGGAAAAAAGTGAGTAACGACAAAATGCCCTCAAAAGGCGTCACGGCCATTTGGGAAAAAAGCACATTTAGATAAAATATCCTTAAAAAAGTGTGACGATCCAACATTGCATATAAGATGACGATTCAAATGAGAGAAATACACAAAAGACTTTAGCGCAGTGGTTAGCATTCTTACTCAGTACCTGAATAATCCGGGTTAGATTCCCGGTGATAACCATATATTTTCTCTCATCGATAATTCGTCAGACCAGACAGGCCGAGCATTCGTCTTATATCGACAACCAACGATTGGCAAGTCAATAACTGTCCGGGCATTGGTTTCATATCGACAAACCAACAATTGGCGAGTCAATACTTGGCCGAGCATTGGTCTTATATCGAGAAACCGACAATTTGCGAGTTAATAATTGGCCGAGCATTGGCCTTAAATCCGCAAATCATCGATTGGCATGTCGATATTCGGCCGGGCATTGGCTTAAGATTCCGAAGTCAATAATCGTCATGCCAACGTTGACCCGAGTATTGGCCGTTTCAGTTTTATCGGCAAAACCTACATGGGTCCTAACACCTACTAATAACATATTAAAAACGTTATACAATCTGTTTCTACTACTCACTGTATCCTCCAACTTCAATCGTTACTACCTAATAGGAAGGGGTAGTAGCTCATTCTTATTATCTCCGGATTATCTCAGGTATAATTTAAAAATACTATGCGAGTGATTAGTCGTAACGGGATTCGGATCGTGTAATGACTCTAAAAATGGATTGCAGTTATTGAGGTTCAGTTCGCGTGTGGAACTTCCAGGTGTTCATTATAATGTAATCGCGTATAAACCATTAATATGACATTCTTTTGTTTTATATATTATGTGAGACTAAGTTGATTTGTACCATTTACGCTGTCTAGAACATGAGGTCGCGTCGGTACCTGTACGACAGGAGGAACGAGTGCAATTGCGTGACGTCATTGGTAATTTTTATGTAGTAGTCCTGAAAAAAATAATATTGCATTTGACGCTGACAATTTATACCGTACTTTAATAGAGGGCCCCTCGCGCAAACGTAAGCGTCAAAGGCGATCTACTCCTCCTCCTACTCCTATTCCAGCTTCGGGGAAAAATAAAAAACGAAATAAACGGCGAAAAGGTTGGATTTCGGTACTTTATTATACCGAAACATTTTGTTTTAATAAATCATTATGAAAATTACAGAATTGAAAAGAAAAGCAATAGCTCGACAGCGAGAAACTGCAGCGAAAGAAGCAGAAGCACCTACGAGCCGAGCTAGAAAAAACGAAATAACAATTAGAAGTGGCTCGAAAGAGATTAGCAGAAATCGAAGACAATGGTAACTACTTCATAGGAACTATTTACCTTAAATAGTTTTATTTTATGTCACTAAAGTTCGCTAGTTATTAGTTGATAAGCGGTCGAGTAGATGTTAGAGGGAACTCGTAAGTTATTTGAAATTCTCTGAACCAATCTTATCCGAGAAAATCGGCATTTTTCATAAAATAAGTCGTATTTTTTTGGAATAACTCAACTGTTTGTTCGAGTAACAGAATGAGTAAATCTTAGAGAGAACTCGTAGGTTCTCTGAAATTCTGTAAATTCACTTTATCTGCGAAAATCATATACCTAAAGTTCGCAATTTTGTGGCGATGGGCAACACCGAAGTGACGTGTCTGTCAAATATGTTGCCTGAACAACTGTCAGTTGCGATTCAATCGTAACCTCCAATTTTGAAAAATAATTATTTTTTTACCTGATTGGTTAAACATTAAAGTCGATTTGATTACAAATCATCACAAAATTAAGTTAAGAGATATTGCTTTTAAGCCTATCTCTAGCAACAGCTCAATCGCGAATTTATCAATCGGAACATTCAACACATGTAAAGTGTTAAAAAAACTGTTCACTAGATTTATTTGATTTTAAAATGTTCCTTAGACAATTTCAAATGAACGTATGGAAGATTTATTATCACCGGCACTCCGGACAACTTTTCGTATTTCAAAAACTACTTGTCGAGTTCCACGTTCATCCTTCAACACCTGCACAATCTTGAAATAAACTAGTCCATAGTTCTAATAAGTGCCAAGGTGTCCTTTAGACAATTTCGAATAAAACTGTATGAAAATTTCTACCAACGGACCTCCGGACAACTGATCTGTACTCCAAAAACAACAGGTCCTGTTCCACGTTTCTTTCCCGACACCTGCATTTTTGTTAAATTAACCAGTTCATAACGGTAATTGGTCCCAAACTTTTGCTTAGACAATCTTGAATGAACTTATAGAAGATTAATTATCACTGGACCACCGGACAACTTTCTGTATTCTAAAAATAACAGGTCGAATTTCACGTTCATACTTTGCTTCCGTCAAATTCTTTAAATAAACTAGTCCGTAATTTTAATTGATCCCAAAATGTTCCTTAGACAATTTCGAATAAAACTGTACAAGAATTTCTCCTACCGGACCTTCGGACAACTTTCCGTACCCCAAAAACGACAAGTCTAGTAACACGTAGATTTCTGGACAACTGCAAAAATTTTAAATGAACCGGTCCATAACTGTAAATTGCCCCAAAATTTTCCTTAGACCATCTTTCATGAACCTACAGAAGATGTAATATCACCGGACCACCGGACAACTTTCCGTGGTCCTAAACGGCACGTCAACGGACACTCGTCCGTTAACTTCTGTCACTGCACCATTATGGCTCTAGGGTGACTTTTGCGAATAACTGAAAAGTATAACAATTAACTTCTGTCACTGCACCATTGCGGATCTAGGGTGACATTTGCAAATAATCATATATCGATAAGTATAATCGAGTCATTGTTGCACATCAGCTCCAATAACAATAAACAAATAATTACTCAGCATCGTATCCCGAGTTGCTACTTTTCTTCGTACCTGCTACCACCTCCTACGAGTCAACAGATTCTAATTACCGCTACCAGGAAACCACTGCAGCACGTGTCACCATCACCCGAGAGCCGCTAGGTATTGTCTGTTCCATCCTATTTGTTAAGCGAGTTCTCCGTCCCTGCTGTAAAGGGCTACCAAGCCTTGACGCAAAAGCGAGACGTGTTCGTCAACCCGATTGCCGGATTCAGACGTAACACCAAAATGTTCCTTAGATAATTTTGAATAAAACTATACAAGGTTTATTATCACCGAACCTCCGGACAACATTCGGTACTCCAAAAACTACAGGTCGAGTTACACGTTACTTTCCCGACACCGGCAACATTGTTTAATTAACTAGTCCATAGCTGTAATGAGTATCAGTTACGACTATGGACTGCTTTGTTTAACGATTTTTCATGTGTCGATAGATGAACGTGGGAATTGCCATGCTGTTTTGGAGTACGGACAGTTGTCCGGAGGTCCGGTAGGAGAAATTCTTGTACAGTTTTATTCGAAATTGTTTAAAGAACACTTTGGGACTTATTAAAACGATGGACTGGTTTATTTCAAGATTGTACAGGTTTTGAAGGATGAACGTTGAACTCGACCAGTAGTTTCTGAAATACGAAAAGTTGTCCGGAGGGCCGGTGATAATATATCCTCCATAGATTCATTCGAAATTATCTATGAAACATTTTAAGATCAAATAAATGTATGGAACAGTTTTCTTTAACATTTTACATGTGAATTTATCAATCGGAACTGAATGTTCCGATTGATAAATTCACGATTGAGCGGTGGCTAGAAATAGGCTTAAAAGTAATATAACTTAACTTAATAGTGTGATGATTTGTAACAAACCGACTTTAATATGTAACCAATCAGGTCTAATAATTATTATTTATAAAAATTGGAGATTATGATTGAATCGCAACTGACGAATCGCAACTGTTGCTCAGGTAATATATTTGACAGACACGTCACTTCGTTGTTGCCCATCGCCACACCGTTGCTAAGTTTAGATACTTCGAAAATCGGTGTTTTTCAGAAAATGAAACGTATTTTCTCGGTATAACTCTACCATTTGTTCGAGTAACAGAATAAGTAAATCCTAGAGAGAACTCGTAAGTTCTCTGAAATTCTCTGAACCCACTTGATCCAAGAAAATCGGTGTTTTTCAGAAAATGTAGTGTTTTATCGGAATAATTCTACTCTTCGGCCGAGTATCAGAATGAGTAGATCTCAGAGACAACTCGTGTTTTCTCTTAACGTACTTAATAGGAAAATATTTTAATTTTTCAAATTTTGTTGGAAAATACTCTGAATTTCTCTGAGAAATGATGACGGCTGGGGGTTGTGCGGAGACAATTTCAGAAATATTTATCAAAAAGCACATAAATTCAAAGAAAAATGTCGGAAAGTCTCTGAAAATCACGGAAATCTTTCGGTTAGAGTTTTTCAGACAAATTGTCAGAGAAATATTTGCGCCAGGGTTAGAACGCTGCGAACTTTAGTTACATTGAAGTCGTTACGACTATACATTATTTTATTCCATGCGTTCTATGTCCATTCATCGTCGTTCTCAGAATTTCACTTTTCAATTATGCTTTACCGTAATATGCGTGACTTCGAAGTTACAAGAAATATATGTATATACTCTGGGCTTGAGTAGTCCCTGGGGTTCTTGACACGGCGACGTAATCTTTTTATAGTACTAAGAGCGCCACTCTACGCGCCCTTGCAAACCAATGATTCAAACACATTGGACACCAACTTTCGCCCCCCGCTCACTCTGTACTGGCGGGATTTTAAGGATATTAGAAAAATCAGGCCTTGGGGGTTCTTGGGAGACTTAGAATAATCGGGGTCAGGAGGGCCATTTATGGGGGGATAGAATAATCCGGGACAGAGAGGCCATTTAAAGAGGAACTTAGAATAATCCGGGTCAGGGGGACCCAGTAGATTCTTGACATAGCAGTGACAGCGACGAGATCTATCCTCCAGGTTACTCTGGGACCTTAGCTTTCAAACGCTGATGGTGTCGCTACTATAATCAGAATTACGAAGTCTATTTACGGAGTTGAAGTAAAAATCGACTCTGAGAACAAAATGATATTTTCGGTGAATTTTAGCGTCCATAGTATGCCGAATCCGTAAGGGCCGCTGCTCTTCGGAGTTCACGTGGCCCACGGTGAGACCGGCGTCTGTATCAAGTCGTGGTAATCCGTTTAGGCCACTTCTCTTCGGAGTCAATGTGACCGGCGGTGGTACCATTATTTGACTTAAATGCTGGAGGGAAATATGGCGTTCGAACTTCTCCGGACTCATTTTTGTTTTATAATCAGAATTACGAAATGGATTTGCGGTGTTGAAGTAAAAATCGACTCTGAGAACAAAATAATATCTTCGGTGAATTTTAGCGTCCATAGTATACCGAATCCGTAAGGGCCACTGCTCTTCGGAGTTCACGTGGTCCGCGGTGAGACCGGCATCTGAATCAAGTCGTGGTAATCCGTTTAGGCCACTTCTCTTCGGAGTCAATGTGACCGGCGGTGGTACCATTATTTGATTTAAATGCTGGAGGGAAATATGGCGTTCGAACTTCTCCGGACTCATTTTTGTATTATAATCAGAATTACGAAGTCGATTTACGGAATTGAAGTAAAAATCGACTCTGAGACCAAAATTATATCTTCGGTGAATTTTAGCGTCCATAGTATACCGAATCCGTAAGGGCCGCTGCACTTCGGAGTTCACGTGGCCCGCGGTGAGACCGGCATCTGTATCAAGACGTGGTAATCCGTTTCTAGGCCGCTTCTCTTCGGAGTTAATGTGACCGACGGTGGCGCCATTATTTGATTCAAATGCTGGAGGGAAATATGGCGTTCGAATTTCTCCGGACTCATTTTTGTATTATAATCAGAATTACGGAGTCGATTTACGGTGTTGAGGTTAAAAAATCGACTCTGAGTAAACCCTCCCTTCTTGGAAGACTCAAACGCTGTAGTTGGAAATATAACATTCCAATTCCTCTCTACCTCTGTCAAATAGGGAAGGCAGTAGCGCAGTGGATAGAGACGCGGCCTCTCAAGCAGGGGGCCCGGGTTCGATTCCCGGCCGGGCACCAATGGAATTTTTCTATGTGCTTTTTTCTGTAATCCCCGGTGGTTCGGAACCCACCTAAAACTGTAGGTCCTAAATATCCATCGCGCCGTAGTTATCAAGGGGCTTGCCCCGTTTACTAAATAAATAAATAAATAAATATCGGGTCGCCTTAGCAATTGAACGGAAGGGCCCACCGTTCACTTGCTTAGCGGGCATGGCCCGTTAATTGACTCTAAATAATCGACGCAATTTCATGATAAATTTACCGGTTGACAATTTAAAAAATTTAATCGCGATTATTTTGACCGACACATTGAAAGATCAAAGGCTTTTTTTCAATTGCATATGTTATGTATCTTTAGAAAGTGGTGAATTATTTTAAGAGAAAGTCAGGACTTATTGAAATCACAAGTGAATACTGTACAATAATCTTTACTAGTAGTTTCAAATACGATCTGGTATACGAAGTTTTATTCTATTAGAAATGAGCTGATTTATTTATGGCATCGCCTGTGAAAACGCATTGCATCTTTTGTCGCCCTTTCAGATCTTGAAGTTCACAGAATCCCTGCTTAAGGGATCGGAGGAATATAATCTACGAATTTCTCGTTACTAGGGCCAGAAGCTTAATGTAAGCGTTCATAAGGCAGGGTGATACTTAGAATTGCTGTTTTTTTAGGAGCAACCGATTGTAAGCAAATTATATTTTTTTGTACAGCCGTAGCCATTATACATAACTGACTCGGTATTGATTGACTCATATCGACGACGACGAGGGAAAAGGGACCTTCTCATCGGTCTTTGTTGCGCATCAAACTAGCTGCCGCGGTACCTCTTTGTCACTCTCGCTGGTGCAACGCGTTCGACCGCAGACAGTAAAATGGGAAAGGTACTTTGCTTCCCCGCCAGCAAGTATAAATAGCTCGAGAAACAACAAATTAGAACTTGCGTGGGCGGAAGTTCTTAGTTATTCAGGCTGCCTTAACTTATCTGAGCTTAACAGCAGAAGGAGTCGACTGTACGGTCAATTACTTGAATTTCTTGAAACGTCGAAGGCATTGCGATATACTTAACACTGAACAGCATGTTGTGGAATTGTGTACTTCCGTTACAAATTTTATTTTACAGCGTTGTGCCAAATTTGCTTTCTGCAAGTGGCTACGCACTCTTTCCTGCCATGTGGACACCGAATCTATTGTCACAGTTGCGGGGAAATATTGTGGAACGAGCCTGCACCTCGCTATGCTCTATGCCTCACCCCTTTACAGGAGGCTCCGAAAAGAATTTATCTTCCAGTTGAATAGTAATTACATAATATGTTTGGTTCTAATTTATCATAGTTGTTGCTGAAATTAATTTCAACATCACTGTGTATTCCCAATAGGTCCACTGCTTTTGATGTAAAAGTAACACTGATAATTGCAATGATCGTAGAATATGATTGGTTCCTTGTTTCTGGGAGCTTATACGTTCCCGCGTGTCTTTGCGTGTTTATAGCTCAGCGGCTGCCTGGAAGCGCATCTTTCTGCAGTATCTCGCTAGACGTATACGTAGTAGTTCGACGTGAATACTTACAATTATGTAGGGATAACGGGTTAATCGTTGGATGGTGAACGAATTTATTAATAAGTAAATGGTGAAGTACATTAGAAACGTCTTAGCAGCTCTCGAGTTTGTTGTCAAACTGACTATCGTCCAATCAATAAACATAAGATGTACGCATTCCCAATATGATTAACCGAGATGGTTCGTGAATGAAACCTTTGAATAATAATAATAATAATGGTAACAATTAATTCAATTTTATCCACGGCTTTATAAATTCAGCACAAGTGCTTGTTGAAAAAGGGCCTTCATGAGAACCAACTCGTTTTACATCGTAAGTGTCGTTCGACTTTGTTTTTGTGATCGTATACGGACCCAAAAACTTTGCTTTTAATTTACGACCTGGACCAAGCTGAGTCCGCTTTATGGCTACTATATCGCCAACTTGATATTTAGAAGCAGTGCGCCGCCGTAAATTATAATTTTTCCTATTTTCTTGTTGTGTTTTAGTGATTTGTTTCTTTGCCTTCTCTCGAAGCTCATCCCGTGTCTCTTGAAATTGATTCTTCAATTCTTGTTCTATAATCGATTTCAACCTCAAATCTGTAGAGTTTCGCATCTTGACTCCGGTTAGTAGTTGAAAAGGTGTCATATCTATACTCCTCTGATACGTAGAGTTTAGAATCATCTGAAGCTGATCGACATGCCGATACCACTTTGACGGATCTTCGAGAGACAGTTTTGACAAGACCGGAATAATGGTCCTATTCAATCTTTCCACTTGGCCATTAGCTCTCGGTAGTCCAGTAGTTATCGTCAAATGTTTTATACCTTCGTTCTCACAATACATCGAGAAATCCTGAGACGTGAATGCTGTTCCTCTGTCGGATATTATCTGAACTGGATTGCCAAATGTTCGCTTCTGTATCTCTAATTTTTGTATCACCTCTCGAGCCGTCGTAGATTTTGTTGGATATAACCAAACAAACTTCGTAAAAGCGTCAATAACTGCAAAGATATGTTGATAATTCTTCTTCGTCGTCTCGAGCGGTCCAAGGTGGTCAATATGGTACGTATGTACACCCTCTTTGACTAACGGATTTAAAAAACCCACTTGTTTTCCACTCTTCTTGTTTGCCAGAATACAGGGAACGCAGTTAGCAAGGTGTTTTTCGACTTTTAGTTTTAAATCTGGTACATAATACTCCTCGTTTATGAGAGACTCGGTTCTTTTTGCAGCAAAATGTCCTTTATTATGAGCATTTTCAATGATGCCACTGTCCATAGTTTTAGGCACTACTAGCAAGTCTCGACCGTCTTTAAATTTGTAAAGCAATCCATCTCTAACACAACAATCTTGATATGCCTTTTCTTTAAGGATCTCCAATATAGCTTTGATCTCCGTACCCTCTTCTTGAGCTTTTTTAATTTGTGGAACGATGTGACTAACAGTTATTCTCATGACTGGACTGCTCAAAGCATCCACATGCTTCATCCTGATACCTGCACGATGTTCAATCGAATAAGCATAGTTTTCTAAGAGCATAGCCCACCTAGAAACTCTTGTAAGTAGCTTCTTCTTATTCATTGTCTGTTGAAAAGCTGCAGAATCCGTCACAATCTTGAATATTATACCCGAAAGGTATATATGGAATTTCTTTAGAGCTTGTACTATAGCAAGAACTTCAAGCTCGTAGCTTGGATAATTCTTTTCTGCTGGAGTTGTCTTACGACTCATAAAATAGGTCGGGTGCATCAAGTTATCCTCAGGTGATCGTTGTAGCAACGCTGCTCCATATCCAATCTTACTAGCATCTGTGTGAAGTTCTGTCTCATACTCTGGATTGTAGATCTTTAGAACAGGAGCTTCGGATAATGCCTTCTTCAGAGCTTTAAATGCAGTTGCTTCTTCTAGACCCAATACGAATTTCATATGCTTCCGCAATAGGTCACTCAAGGGTTTTGCGATAATCGAGTAATGTGGTATAAATTTTCTAAAATACCCTGTCAAACCTAGAAAGCTTTGAACATCTTTTATCGTCTTGTCAGGTGATGGATGAAGTTTTCCATTTTCGATTACATGACCGAGAAATTCAATGCTCGTGTTCAAGAATTGACATTTCTTCATGTTTATCTCGAGTCCATATTCACTAGCGAGCTTGAAAACTCTTTTCAATCGTTGTAATCCTTCTTGTACATTTGACGCTAAAATAACGACATCATCTAGATATGTAAACGCAATGTCTTCGTTATTTAGTGGTCGAAAGATCTGATTTATGAAACGTTGAAAAACCGGCGGAGAGTTGCATAGTCCGAATGGCATCTTTCGGAACTGGTACTGTCCACTGGCCGTAATAAAAGAAGTAAACTTCTGACTTTCTTTTTCGACAGATACGTGGAAAAATCCATTTTTTAAATCAATCGTACTGAATATTCTAGCGTCTCTGAGCTTGTCGAGCTGGTCCTCAATAAGGGGTAGAGGATATCGATCTCTGTAGATTTTCTTATTTAGTTTGCGAAAATCAATACACAATCTGGGACTACCATCTTTCTTGCTTCCAACGACAACTTGACTCGCGTACTCCGATATACTTGGCTCAATAATGCCTTCTTTAAGCCACACTTCAACCTGCTTTTCGACAATTTCTCTTTCTGTGATTGGTAATCTTCGTGGCCGATAGAACACTGGTTCCTCATCTTTTACAATAATCTTCATCTCAATATTTGTAGTTTTCATTTTTTGTGGTGCATAGTTAGCAACGAGAGTTTCAACTTCTTGACGAACTTCCTTATCAGTGATATGTTCCAGAAGCGGAGCTGGCTTCTCAACCACATTAATGTGCGCTAAAAAAATCTTAGGCGAAGTCTTTACAAATGTAGCACGCTTTCCACTGATACTCATGTCTGCATCATTAAAAATACCACTACCGAGAAGTGCTTCTGCAGACATCTTGTCATCTGACACCACATAAATCGTAGAAGGAAAGTCTTGATCATCTATCATCATAATTGTTTGAAAATAACCTTTCGTTCCCACCTCATTTTTACCAAATCCAATCAGCGGCAATTGTGGTATATAAAACGTCGGTGATCCAATTTTCTTATGGATGCTCTCACGAATCACATGTGGCTGACTACCAGAGTCTACAAACGCATTGATGCTCACTCCGTTGATAGAAATTTCAGTATAGATGTCACATCCTTTTGTATTAATGCTCTGAACTGTTACAGGTGAATCCTTTGCGTTGTCTTTACACTCAACTGCTTTATGACCAAAGGAATTACACTTAAAACATTTAGTACCAAGTGCCTTGGATTTGCAGTCTTTAGCTCTATGTCCAGATTCACCACAATTATAACAGCGTGAAATTTTCTCGTTTTTATTCGGCGGTTTTTCTGTTTTTTGTACTTTTGATGACGCTTCTTCTTTCCCTCTGTTAAATTTTTGCGATCTATTTTCACTCCTTTTCTTAATCTGCTCATATGTTTGCAAATTTCTCTTGAAATCTTTAAAATTCGTCGCTCCGTACAACACGAGTTTATTAGTCGTATCATCGTGAATGCCATCAATCGTATATTGAATAAGAGCTTCAGGTTCGATCTTTCCTCTACTAGCGAGTTCCTTCATAATGAGAAAGTATTCTTGGACACTTTCGTCTCTCTTCATTCGCCTTTTAATTAACATCTCGTGTACGTGTGCACTATTCATATGCTCTGAAAATTCATCGCGCAGTACTCTCTTGAGATTTTTCCACTTCTTTATAACTCCCTCACTCTGTATAAACAGTTTAGCCAATCCGGTCAATGATTTTTTTGCAAAAACCACTTTTTCTAATTCATCCCATTCAAACAGAGCTGCAGCGTCTTCGAAGTCTGCAATCCATCTATCGACTGAATATGAACCATCGCCTCCAAATTGATGAATGGTATCCGCAATATCTTTGTAACTCATAGAGAATTTTTTACTCTCCCGTCGTCTGTTTCCAACAACTCTTGATGTAATACTTGCACCTTCAGCCTCTTCATAATCATCGTCAGCTTCATTATTTTCATTTCCTTCGTCGTTTTCTTGTTCTTCGTCATCTGTATGATCTGCAGCGGCCAAGTCACTTAACGTCTGCAAATCCATGAGTTTGTGACAAATATCTTTGATTAATTCGGCTTTTGTACCAGAATAATCAGTTCTAAGAACGTTGCAGATAGAAATTATGTCTGGGAGTCCAAGATTATGTCCAGCATAGCTCAGTTTAGCTATATACTCCATCGACCCATTTTCGAATTGAAACCCTTTAAATTCTCGCAGACGTTTTCGATTCTCTCGATCTCCTACTTGTTCAAATATGAACATATGTAATGCCTTGATTACCTTAGAGCTTACCGTCTTTAATTTCGCGTTGATTGTGGGTATTTGTGCCAAGCACTCCATTTTATCCGTCTTTTCCTCTACCGTCGTACAACTTCACTTTATTCTGACAAAATGTAATCTTTTTTAACGTCAACTGCTTCGCATACGTCTTCAGCATCAGCAGCCTCGTCTTTCGTCTTTAATTCTTCTTTAACTTCTTCAATAGTTTCGTGTTTTTGCGTCTTATCCTTTTTTTTTTTTTTTTTTTTTACATCGTCAATTTCCCAAAAGACTCACCAAATTCATTTAATTACGATTCCGCTATCGGACGAGCCCCCAATTTGTAGGGATAACGGGTGAATCGTTGGATGGTGAACGAATTTATTAATAAGTAAATGGTGAAGTACATTAGAAACGTCTTAACAGCTCTCGAGTTTGTTGTCAAACTGACTATCGTCCAATCAATAATCATAAGATGTACGCATTGCCAATATGATTAACCGAGATGGTTCGTGAATGAAACCTTTGAATAATAATAATAATAATGATCGACAGCAGTGGACGCGCGGTCGGTGTGTGGCTTTGGCGGTCTCCAGAGTTAAGCAGCATTATTTGCGGTCATAACTTGGATGGGTGACCGCTTAGCCTTGCACTGGTTTGCGCGCCAACTGCTGAGCGGGAGGCAGTTTTTCTGAGTTTCTAATGTATTCTCATACAGTAGAAACTCAGTAAAAATAAAGCCGACTGTATCGGCCAGGTTTTCCGCAGTTTCCCTGTGCCCTCGTGCAAATGCGATACAGTAGTGCATTAGGATGAGTGGCTGCGGACAACATTCTAGAGGGGGGTCTTTATGAAAGAACGGGATAAAAGGGGAGAGGGGAAACGTAAAAGCCTGAAGAAGGCACACGGAAGAAACCAATAATAATAATAATAATGGTATCCTACAATTAGGACAATGTCCAAGCGCGCGCGCACGCCAATCCCAGGCTGATTGTCAGAGAGTAAAAGAGTAAAAAACCTTCGCGCGGCAAATCACGAAAAGTGTGAATTAAGAAAAGTTTGTTTTGAAGGCGTAAGATTGTGGCTCAAAGTCCCCGGTGAAGAGATCGCTATGTACGACCGACTCATCGATGCAGGTAAGGCAAAGAAGTGAAATTTACGAACTCTTGCAGGAGTTGTGAACAAACAACATTCTTAGTTTAAAATAACACCGGTTACTGTTGGTAGATGCAATTCCCTGCAATAATGAAATTATAGATTATACTGATTCACTAGACTAGCAATAACGTGCGTTAATTCATCGGTCACAAAATGTCATTGCGACCGTCTTTTGTGTTCGAAAGGTTTTTCGTGACCGATGAATTAACGCACGTTGGTGCTAGTCTAGTGAATCAGTTATAATCTTTAATTTCATTACTGCATTTGTAGTAATGTGATGAATGTATAAAGTATTCCTAGATGGAATTGCGTCTACGAACACTAACCGGTATTTCTTTGAACAAAGAATGTTTGTCCACAACTCCTGCACGACTTCGTAAATTCTTTGTCTTACCTGCGTCGATGAATCGGTCGTACTAGCTATCTCTTCATCGGGGATTTTGAGCCACGATATTACACCTTCAAAACATACTTTTCTTAATTGACATTATTCGTGAGTTGACTCCCAACATTTTTTTACTGTTTCAATCTCTGAGTGTGGGCTTGGCGTGCATATGCTCTTGGGCTTTCTCCTAAGTATTCGCGTAAAGAGCGTCGAACCACAGCGTTGTCAAAAATGTATTGAATTCATTATATGACAGTGTCACACGTTAACATAAAAAGATGTTAAAATGCAACACCATGATAGTATTTCGAAAAGGTTACTCCGAGAAAGGTCAATTGCGCACTATTATAAGGGTTACAGGTCCGGTGTGCAAACACATGTTTTCTTGTGTTACTATCTGACAGCATAATATGTCGCAGTTATGCTAGAAAATTCTGTGATATCGGTTCACTCTACAGTGTCATTTATTTACCGTGTGGCTGTGTTAAATGGATTACACAGTCCGGTGTAATCAATTTCAGTGTTAATGAATAACACTGGTGTAGACCTATAGAAACACCAAATGGTGTGGACCTATTGGGACTACATAGTGGTGTCGAAATAGTATTAATTTTAACACCACATTTTTTACAGTGTAAAGTCCGAACCGCTTCTCCGATTTCGGCCAAATTCAATACCAAACAACATTAAATGCATTTATGAAGAACTATTTACCAACATATCGTAAATTTTACGAAAGTTAGAACGATTTATGCATACATTTTATCAAAAATTACAACAATTAACGTCGCGCTGCTGCTTCACTTATGTGCCAATTTTCAGCTCAATCGGTTGACCGATTAAAGAGATTGAAATCTTGAAGTCCTGCACGTTAGGGCTGTTAAAAAAAACATAATTTGCATATAATCGGTTGCTCCTGAAATGGTGTATTGATTATCACAAAAAAAATGTTTTCCCGAAAGCTGGGAGCTGCGCGATAAGTACTGCCTCATCAAGGCCAAAACTAATTTAATAAACGGCAGTTTTTGAAAAAAAAAAAAATTGTTCGTATCGAAACGCTCAAGGAGGCTGTAGTTGCTTTCGATAGACTATGAAATTGTATAAAACCAGAAACATGTTCTATAATATTTAGTACTGCCGCATCGATATCGCAATTTCCCAAAATTCGAAAATCGCTTATCACCATCATGATTACGATCATACAATACTCCCGTTTCCCGTGGCAGTACTTAATATCATTGCCCAACTCCCAGCTTTCGCGAAAAATTTTTTTTTGTAATAATCAATACAGCATTTTAGGAGCAACCGATGATAAGCAAATTATGTTTTTTTTTAACAGCCCTACTGCACACACATACGGACATTTTTCCCAAATCACGTTTCTCGATTTTTTTTACCATTCTTAGTATTATACTATGAAAATGTCGAAAAAAAATTTGCGAAAATAAACCTTCCTCTATGAGGAAACAAAACAAACGTTGAATTATCTCTTAAGGATGTAGGAGCGCGATGGGGTGCTTAACTTCCTGAAAAGTGAGAATTCAGAGAGAAATTCGAACACTTCTCGATGGAATAAAAATCTGAAAAAAATCAAGCATATCAAAGGTGCGGAAAGGATTAATTTTGCATATTAATAATTGCAAATTATTATTAACAAATAGGTGGAAAAAAATTGTTCAACAAATTATCCGTCAACCTAACTTTTTTTTCGAATGAAAATGCTTCGTTAAATTTTCTGAATACATATGAATTTTTTCAGCATTTTTTCTAATCATCGAAATTTCGTTTTTTTGGAATTTTTCTTTCTTACAAAAGGCATGTTAAGTCGCAAATTTTTCATATGTGTTTGTCACAAATCCACCCATTACACCCAAGATGTTTCCAAACGATTGATCAAATAGATTCGCGAATACAGCTCATACAAGAGAAAAAACCGCAATTTACAAACATTAGACAAAATTCTGAAAAAATTCATACATATTCCGAAAATTTAACGAATCATTTTCATTCGAAAAAAAAGTAAGTTTGACGGATAATTTGATGAACAATTTTTTTGTCACCTATTTGTTAATAACATTTTGCAATTATTAATATGCAAAATTAATCTTTTCCGCACCTTTTGTATGCTTGATTTTTTCAAATTTTTATTCTATCGAAAAGTGTTCGGATTTCTCTCTGAATTCTCACTTTTCAGGAAGTTGAGCACCCTATCGCGCTCTTACATCCTTAATTTAATCGTTTATCAGATTGGGCAAGAATTTCCCAGAAAAGATGCAGCAACGGAATTGGCACAGGCCTGTTTTCTTGTTAGTGTGGACACTAGTGGCCTCCTGTTGGACCATCGGAACTCCAAAGGAAACACTCCTTTGGAGCTTTTGCAGCCAGAGCAGCAAATCGCGGGCGTTGAAGATTTGGTAAGAAAACTACTTTATTCATCTTATCAAGTTTCCTCATTTTTCTAAAATCATAAAGTTTGTAGCAGGTATAAACTAGTGTTGCCAATATTTGGTTCATAAACAAGTTAAAAAAAATATATTCACCAAATTTTCGGAAAGCGTTTTTGTTTCTTATAAATTCATATAAAATAAGTTCATTGCTTTTTCCGAATACTCATGATTTAAAAATATAGTTTTCTAGCTCTTCACTATCGTCATCATAGATAGTTTTCTAACTTGTTATAATCTTTTTTTGTATTTTGTGAAATGGATGAAAAGTTGCAAATTGTTGTAATACGTTTTAGTTAAATATATCATATTACACATAAATGGGATCATTGCACATACAATTTTACAAAAATAGCTTTGAATTATCGGCGAAAACGTGGGAGAATTTATTAGAAAAACTAATGTATTCGGAAAAAAGCGAATTTATTTGATAAGACAATAAGTTTTTTTTAAATACAGTCAAGCCTTTTTTTACCTCTTCATTAATAAAGTTTCCTCACTACCATTCTAGAAATAAATGTTCTTTGCTATTCGTTATCGTTTATTTTTTCCTGTTTTAAATGTAACGGTCTGCTCAAAATTCTCTTCAAATCTCAATTATGGCTGTGAATGTATAAGTGATACGTCCTTAATTATCTCAGCTAAATTTGATTGATTAATTTAGCGTTGTCACTTTTTACCCACCTATATTTTTATTTGAATCTCTAGCCGTGATTTCGGAGAAAAGTTATAAACTTTATTTTCGTTTATTCGCAGGAAACAATTTGGCAGGCGAAGTAATATCCACGAGCCCAGCGAAAAGCCGGAAAAATCAGGATGTATCGGAAGACAAGGCGGTAGCGAGAAGATGGATCGAGATCGTGAGAGAGAGAGAAGGAATGACTGCGTTACCTCGAAACGAGGATAGCCGATCTCGAGGAGACAGACATGTGCAGCATATTAATTTAACGACGGCGAAACGTTGCATTTTTATGCGGTCGTGCTTGCAATTATTGCGCGTGGCCACACAAGACCTGTCACATGTGTCGAAAAACCATTACCAACAAGATCAATCTCTACTAGAAATGGATCTCTCTATTCCCATCTCTCCCTCCCATCGTTCTCTCCACAAACCAAAATTTATAGTTGCACACTCAAAACTTCCAAAACAGAGAAACCGATGATAATGATTATACCTATACATTTTATAGTAACAAAAAAAAAAAAAAAGTAGAACCTTGCAAAATGCTTCCTCATTATTTTTCGCTTTGTACAAAGCTACATCTATTAGGAAGTATGTTAATCAATTTTGGCTTCCTCATAGAGGAAGCTTTGTAAAAAGCGAAAAATAATGAGAAAGCAATTTGCAAGGTTCTACTTTGCAGGCTTGTTTATGCTCTAGACATTTTTCTAAAAGTTCAAGGTGTCGTAGAATTTGAACCGTTTAACCGATTTTTCCCAAATTTCTCGTAGAATTTCAACCGTTTTAACCGTTTGCAAGCTTGTTTATTCTCTAGACATTTTTCTGAAAGTTCAAAGTGTCGTAGAATTTCAACCGTTTAACCGATTTTTCTCTAATTTGTACTAAAACCTTGTACCATCATAGTCCATATGTGGGCCAAATTATAACTCGGTATCTCGTAATTTGCACGAGCCGGTGCGAGAACGAGATTTTTCGAAAAATTCAAAATTACATAAAATTTGAACGGCTCAACAGAACTGCCTCAAAATTGTACTCACATCTCTTTCGATGACAGTCCATATGTGAACAAAATTTAAGATAAATCTCTGAAAAATTCTAATTTTTTTTTTGTGACGGCATTTTTTTCTTTTTTATTCACCAAAATCGAAATTTACCCACATATCGACAGTTCCTTCGACTACATTCATCATTGATAATCAATAATCATGAAATCATCTCGAAAATTGCAGGATATCTCAGTATTTACAGGAGATGAAGTCTTTGCAGACATATAAAAAAAATTGAAAATGCAATAAAATTAGAACCACTGTAGCGATTCTTACCAAATTTGGTACACATGATGGTAATCCATTTACAGACAGATATCTCTTAATTTGCGGAAGTTATAGCGCGAAAACAATTATTTCAAAATTTTCAAAATGCTGCGAAACCTGAATTTCGCAATCGATTCGCGTCATCTACAATCCCAAACGTTGTTCTATAATAAACCACTTGCGTGCCAAATTTGAAGAACATTCATCGAAAATTACGACAGTTATCATGCACACAACGAAATCTGCCCATACACACACGAACACACATATACAGACATTTCGTAAAAACCACTTTTCTCGACGTTTTGGACCATTCTGAGTGTACTGACATGAAAAAATCGAAAAAAAAAATTCACGAAAACAAAGCTTCCTCTATGAGAAAGCATAAACGAAACAAGTTTTGTAGTCCCACAAAGCCAACGGACCCTCGTGGTAAAAACCACGCGTAAATCTCGAATCATTGTATTGTATGTACAGCAACATGGCATAACGCGATATATCGGTTGATTTTTACCGCAACAAATGTTTTTTTTCTTGTCGCTCCACTTCTGCATCTTCCGTCGCACTTCGTTGAATTTTGCTAAACTGATATTAATTTATTACGTGTATATATACTGTGCTTCAATGACTTGGATAGACGCATGTTTATAGCAGCTCTTCTGACTTTCATACTGTACACTGTAAAAAATAATTCTTCATGAAAGTTAATATACCGATGTATGAAGCTTTTTTCCATATATTTACGTACCGATATATTATATTCCACAAAATTTTTTACCAGAGGGTACGCGCAGTTTGCCACAAGCTTGCGATAAGAATGTTTAGTTCCTCATGCGTAGCTTTTCTCGAATTCTGTAGTAATTATGAAATTCCGTGCTCTCTTTTCTTCCGGATGAAAAATCTCCCATTCCCCGTATATCTTTATGTTAAGTATACTATAGTATTGTATTATTATTGCTATTATTGACCTTGCTATTATTATTACCATTATTGTTCTTATTATTATTATTATTGATTAATTACTGTATCGAGTCCTTGACAGACCAGTCTGAGCCACTTTTGGTGAAACCCACATGATGATTACATAATAATTTAAATAAACTAGTTTCAACTATTTGGGTCTTCTTTATTCCTTAGTATTATAGTTTCATTTTTAACGTATATGTACTCATTAGAAAACTTATATAGCACTGGATAATTAACAAATGAACGTTAGACAAAAAAGTTCTATAACTCTAAAGACGGGCACAATATTGCTAATTAAAATTTGAGAGAGTTTATCAATAAATTAATTCTATCTTTATAAAAAATAATTTTTCTATCAAATTCGAACGTCTTTGTCGAAAAAAGAAAACTTAAACACTTAAATGAAACATCTTAATTGCGAAAAATACCGTAAAAACATCGGGTTAACGGCGAAAAGATAATTCATTATTTAAGTCAAGTTGAAAGGATCCCACGACACTCACTAATATGGCGACGTCATAGAATCGTTGGCTACAGTGCATGGCTTCCTACACGGAAATAAATGTTTGGTTATGCCAACTATAATTCCAATTTGCTATACTGGAGGTCTCAAAAATTAGTTACCCCAACCATCGAATAGTAGTAACCTCAACTATTCACGATTAGATCTTACCAGATTAGTAAGCGTAACTAATACAATTGTTAGGACTATTATTCGAATCGTTGGGACTACCATTCGAATCGTTGTTATCATCTTTTGAGTTGTAAGGGAAATAGCATAATCGATTGTTTGTGTCAACTCATTTGTTGGTTATGGCAACTAATATTTTCTTTCCGTGTAACGCTCTATTTCGACTATTCGACGATCCGTAACTAAAGATAGAATTTTCGATTCATTAGAAGAAATTTCCATTTCAAAATAAACATCCCTTTTTTGATGTCATGATCGGCTTGGAGGTTTTGACGCTCCACAACTGTCAAAAGACCGTCATACTGCGAAGTCAAGTAAGTGACGAAAATGCAAAAGTATTCACAAAAATACTTAATTCATCTTATTATCTATTTCTAAGTTACTTGTTTACTTTCTAATAACATTTGAGTAAGTATGCGTGATGTCAGAACATTGGTTAATTGCATTTTTTACGAGACAGTCTGATGACTAGCACGCGGCGCCCGTACATCCTTAATCGTATATGCTGTCTGTGTTGTGGCGACAACAAGGTTGATTGAACAGCATTGTCCACTCGGTTGGGTAAAAGATGCATTGAGTTGTTATAATGAAATACAGTATTTAATGTCTTTAACTGGGCTAGCCGTAGGAACCCCCGATTGGGGCCTGATCCTGATGAGGCAAGCCCTGATAGATTTCTACCCAGATTGCGAATTCGACCTGCCTCCGACCCTAACCAACATCGATCAGATTTATTTATTTGTTTGTTCTCTATTATTCATCATAGTGAATAGAGAACGAAATCTTTCACGCGAACAGTGCTGTTTTGCTTGTGGTATGACGCAATGCACTTTTTGAGTGGGTGGTATACGTTTCTTCGAACTAATCCAGTAGAAATTCTCTAGCATTGTAGCTTTCTGTAACTAAACCTCAACTATTTCTATAACTACACCTCAGAAGCTTTATCCAGAATTCGAAAAATTACAATTCGGTGAAATGACGTTTCGGCAAAATGACATTTCGGGTATTTGACGATTCGGGGAAATGGCTATCGGTGACGTGATTTTTCGGAAAAATGACTATTCGGGTATATATTCTATCGGCAATATATCATTCGGCAGTTTTATTATTCGCCGAAATGATCATTCGCCTGAATGATGTTTCGGCAAAAGTACATTCGGTAAGGAGATTTTCGGAAACACGACGAGTCGGCTGAATGATTTTTCGGCAAAATTATGTGGACCCATTTTTTTTTGAGTCGTAAACTTTAGATGCCATTTGCCGAAACTTGGTTTTCAACCTATTCTGCGTGTGATTCAGACCAAACTGCTAGGCAGATTGAACTGGTTGTCATCTCATTTTCTTCTTCATAAAAAGTTACACCGGCTAAGCGGAGCAAATGTTAATAAAAGGTAATAGTTTTTAAGTGACATCATTTATAATAAATAAATTTTATGCTATTTTCTAAATAATTGATTAACTTTGCTTTCAGGATGAAAAAAAAAATATTTTGCTCCGCTTAGTCGGTGTATCTTTTTGTAAAGAAGAAAATGAGACGTCAACTAGCCCAATCTGCCCAGCAGTTTGGTCTAAATCACGCGCAAAGTGGAAAACCTAAGATCTTTGCTTAAGTTAATACTGAAAGACATATGCAACTCAGACAACAGTACAAAATCCTTTCATCGAGTACCAACAGCATAGTTCACTGACCATTTTTATATGCAAGAGAATTTGGATGATATTGAATTTTCAAATTCAATTTTTTTGACCTGACTCTCTCCCCTTAATCAAATATCTAATAACCAACAGCGGGACTCTGGCAAGCAAGAATGATAGCGGCAAGTCTTCACGAACGATGAGTACATAAGACTGGATTTGAGAAGCGGCCAATTTATAAACCGCGACTACAGTCATCAGCCCACCAGAGAGAATTCTAGAATGATGGCATTTTTTTATTCGAGATCATGATTTCTTAATTCTGTTTTCTAAAAGGGTAAATCGTAATATCAGTCAGATTGCGACGAGCAATAGCTCATTTTATTGATTGTAAGATGATTTATCGATTGGCCATCTAGATTTTTTTATAGTATTAGTAGTTCTGAAGATACATCCATTTGTTTATTCTAATTAAAAATTAGGCATACAAATGGCCGTAACTTTTGAACAATTCATACTATCAAAATTGTAGGCGGTCAATCGATTAAGAATCTTCCAATGATCAAAATGAGCTATTGCTCTTCATAACTGGACTATTATTATGGTTTATTAATTTGTTAAACTGCACGAAGAAACACGACATCGGACATTTGCATATATTAGTTGATTCTCTATTCGAATCATGATTGTGACTGTACTTAGATATTAAAACTAATTCTGCTACGTGATTAACGCCTCGAAATTGTTAATTAAACCACCAGAAATTGTAAAAACGTTTTTAAAATTGTAACAACAATTTGTCTAGTATGAAGCGACCCACGATACTTAAAAAAAAATCCGAGAAGGCTGTGGATATCGATCATCAGTTATTAGGCACGTTGACTGCGACGGGACGTGCCGATGGGCATGATTCGTTAAATCTTACTTATAAATACTCGCATCCCATATAGGAAACGCCAGCAATGACAATAGGCCCAATTATTGTCCGAGTAATGGCTACCAACCGTTGGCTGCCAGTCTTGGTTAAACACCGAACCAGTGCTGACTACCAGCATTAGTCTATGTTCACTGGCCGAGTAAAAGCTATCAGCAATGTGCCAGTATTGGGGACCATTGTCTTAGTTCTAATACTTTTTACGCATGTCAGCCAGTCGTGAGCAGATATGGGCCATTACCCTCATGCCAATGATTAACATAAATTCAATATCGCGCACCGTCGGCACGTTAGCGACGACCAACAAAAAAAATATATATTTCCTTTCCTACGATTTAAACAAGATTTTGCACTAGGAATTTGTTGGGTCGGCCATTATTATCCGTTGTTTTCGAGTTTAGATTCGTAATCAATTATCTTAAGAAATCTGAGTACTCAATTTTATGGAAATGAAGTCACTTTTTGTATATTAGCCGCCATATTGCATTCAAAGAGGCTCTCTGTTTCGTGTTTCATACAAATTATATAATTTATTGTCATTTGGACGGCCATATTGTATCCTCTATTTTGAATTTCTGAATTCAGATTTGAGTTCTTCAATCAGTGGCTTCAAAAACATCCATGTACCAAATTTTATCCAAATCCAAATAATGACCCTGTGATTGTTATCCTACTTAGCAAGAAAAACATGCAGTGCCGGTCGGGACTGCGTGCCGTCAAAAATGAGTTACGTGCGACCGAATGTAGCGACACGGTGTCGGCACAGCGTGCTGAATCCAGCACTGTGCCAGCACCGTACCAGCATGGCGTGCAGTATAAAGAGACTGCACGATGTGCCGGAACGGTGCTGACACAGTGCCGGTTTTAGCTACAACGTGCTAAAACCGTCACCGTGTCGTTACATTCGGTCGCACATAACTGCACGGTACCGACACGTCGTGCCCTGCCGTGTCGTCACCGTGCCGTCTTCATGTCGCCATAGTTCTATCTGGGTAGATGCAACTATTATGGACTTAAAGTATAAGAAACCCACATAGTCGATTTGGTCTAGTGGTTATCGTGCTGGTTAGGTAGTTAGGGAGATTAGGTAGGTCGTATAGGTCGTAGATTCGAATCCCGCCAACATCACTTTCCCGAAAGCTATCGAAGAAATTGTATCCGTGGACGATTTTCTTTTTTTTTTTTAATAATATTAGAATAACATTATTAAAATTATTGGAGGCGGTCCGTTAGGAAATATATCTTTTTAAATTAATAATTAATTACTAAATTGATTATACCGAATATTTCCCGCCGTTACTTGCCCGATACTGGCCGTCTTTGTTACCATTCCTGGGCCGTATTGGCCCCCAGTACTCCGCCGTGCACAACTACCAGTAGTGGGCCCAAGTTATCATCCAGTAGTTATCCAGCAATGAGCCAGTGCTGGTTTCTGTTGACGCGCCAATACTGAAAAACTGGCCACCAACTCATGGCCAGTACTGGGCCAATTGGACACTCCTACATGGGACACTACTACTTACAGCTTATGATTTATCACTCTACGTAGTCTATAAATAATTGACGTTCAATTCTTCTGTTTGTGCAGCTGTATGTTTGTGTAATTTTTCAAGATTTTGTTATGTGATGATATTCACTAGAGATTTTTATAATTAAGTAGAGATGTAAGTGATAAAATTGAACGGCAATTTTACTCGAGTTCCGCTGTAATTTCACCGTACCACTCGGCTAATGCGTTATATGAATCTTACATTTGTACGCTTTATGCATTAACTATGAATAAAGAATAAGTTAACAACAATAAGCATCCTGGTTTTTTATTCTTGTTTTGTGCTCACATTAGTTAAATAAGACTCATAATAGAATGTTGTCTAGCTATTAATTTAATTTGATCTATTTATTAATTGAAGCTCAACAGATTGTGGATTCCAATTGCAACATATAAGAGGTACATATAATATTTTTACAAAGGTTTACAAATATGTTTGTACGCTGTAAATTGTCCCAATATATCGTCAGCAGAAAAGAGGAAAATTGATTGATAATAAACATGCATAGCGGTAAATGTTAACACCGAAGTTGAGTATAAATTATATTAATCATCGTTCAGTAATAAAAAAAATAGAATAGTAATGGGTGAGAATTCTTGAATAATGCGTCATTGCGTTCCAAGTCTAAGAGAATTAATACTATGTTAAACGTTCTTATAATTATCGATGAGATAGAAAAGGAACCGTGCTGGGTGGACGTTAGAAAATTGTTTGGTTTTTAGATTCACATCCTTCGTGTGACGACAGAACGACTCATCGGGTCTTTGCTTTTGTCATAATTTCTCTAATACCGGCGACTGTCTACAGCTAAAATGTTGCTTTTATTTTAACTTTCTCCAGGAGATTACAGAATTTCGTTATATTGTCTCAATAGGACCAGAATAATCTGTTTTATGTGCGTCAATACCGCTGTACTCATTCTCAGCCAATCCGAGCCTTCGCTACTGGTACAAAAGCGCGGTACGATTTACGATATCGTGCACGCTAAATAATGATCACCAAATGTTCTGATTAGTCTACCTATCATTATTGCACGTTTCTGCGCCGATTAAGACCTTGTGAAGCGAAATCGCTCCAGAATTTTCTGTTTTACCGACCATAAACATTTGTCCATATTCTTGCGTCCATTCCAGTCGTCAGAACCGGAGTTCTGACGACTGGAACTTCATTTTTTAGTTTGTTTCGAAAACTAGTGACCACTAAATGTTTTAATTATGATATTTAATTGACCACTAAACGATTACGCATCGATTCGTCGTCTCGGAAATCAAATTCGTAGAAAAAAAAAAATCGGTTAACTTCACTGTCTAATTTTCATTAATTAATTTTTAAAAAACGGCTGACCACCAAATACTCTAATTAAGACACCAATGACCACCAATCGATTCTGATAATTAAAAAATGAATTCGTAAAAATGTTCGGCCAACTTCACCTAGGTCGCCTGTTTGGGCTCGTCTGTTTTATTTATGTTGGGAGCAGAGCTATGGATTTTGAGTTTTTAAATTCATAAAAAGGCTGAATTACGAAAAATCCTAAAAAATACCCTAAATATTTTTTTTCTCCCGTTTGCCCCCTGACGTGACGAATAAAACCCTTAAAAAAAGGGGAAATCCCCTCATCAGGCAACACTGATCCAAATTGAACACACAAATTATTCGACACATCAAGTTGGACAGATGGTTATTAGACACATAACTCAATACAATAAGCAGCAGAAGCTATTGGACATATCGAGATTGGACACACGTTATTCGAATCATAAAAATTGGACAAACATTATTGGACACATTAATATTGTGATTGACCAAAATACAATTCGACTCAAAATCGCGATACCCCTCTAAATATTACACAAAAGTAATATTATACCACAAAATATCACAAGCGAACAATACAATAATATCGTATAATAATAATAATCTCGAATAATAAGTTGTAACAAAACGGATTTTGTTGAAATTCTAAATTTAGGAAATTAATTGATTTAGAAGAAGTTAAGGTTATTTAACACGGAAAAATGCAGAGTTCGTGTACTGGACTCGAAAAATAACTTTGTTGTGAAAAGAAACCTCAGAATTTCATTTTTACAGTCAGGCAAAAATGAGTTCTCATCATTGGTTTTATTTACGAAGAGTTGAACTGACTGAAGTGCATTGCAAAAATATATGGCTTGTCCTCGATATTCTGCTTTTAATGACTTAGTACAGTAATTTATGCGGGAGAACCCGATTTATAGCAAAATTGAGTGATTCTAATGTTCACGTAGTAAGCTGGCGATACTACGAGGAGCGCAATGCTCATATGCAAGGAGTTTACTATGCGTGTTGTCACTTGTGGACACGCTCCAACAAAAATAAGGGAGGGATAATAAGTGAAAAGGTTTCCTCAGAGAGCTACTCAAGGGAGCAGGTTATCTCATCATAGGAAGATAGATCGTTCGAGAAGAATGAAATCAAGCTAGAATTATTATGTTGAATAATTCTCGTAAACAGTATTCCAAGTTTAAATAGAAATTTATTGGATAAAGCAATGGAATAAGAGCGGATGCACAAAATGCAGTCTGCACGTCTCAAAGAGTGAGTTATTGCTTCTCTAGAATTGATAGTTTTTGACAGAGATGCACAAAATCCATCAATGCGAGAATTTAATTTGAAATTCCGAATTTAAAACATTATATTTCCCTTTAAACTTTTCTTGGAAGGGATTGTCTCGATGTCGGGTCGTAGACACACAAAAACACTCAATCCCTTGTAATCCTGTTATCTATTGAAAGGACCGGCACGCGTCTATATGGGATTACATTAATTAGTCATTACCGATGAATGATAGCTCGCGGAGGCTAAAGGGGTCCGCGAAGGTTTCAATTGTAGACGTATTTGGAGACAAGCAAAAGCGTTAATCAGTGGGTTTAATGTTTACTTCCGAGAATGTTTCAAGATCGAGCTCGACCAAAGCCAGAGACTCGTATTGCCATATGTGTTTACGAGACGCGGGCGAGTGTTGGAGCAGTTCCAAGCCAAGCGCGCATATACGGGATAGGTGTTTACCTTTTCTCTACGAGCTCGGAGGAGAGTCCGGGCTAGACAAGAATCGGTTAGTTCGATGATTCTAATAACGTATTATATGAAATAATACGCCGTTATAATCAAAGGTTAAATGGACCAGGAATAAGATGGATCTACGAGTGTTGATGCAGTATCAAGCCAAGTAGTTTTATATTTGGAGGTTTTGAGTATGCGTGCTGATGCAGTATCAGGCCGCACAGGTATAAGAGGCGTGTTTTATGAGATGCAGTTACTAGGATAGATGGATCTACGAGTGTTGATGCAGTATCAAGCCAAGTAGTTTTTGTAAGGCGTTTTGGAGTGTACGTGTTGATGCAGTATCAAGCCGTACAGGTTATTTGGGAATTGTAGATGATTATAATTGCTGAAAAAAAAGAATGTATGAGGAAAAGAAGGATCTACATGTGTTGATGCAGTATCAAGCCATGTAGTTAAATTGAGGAATTTTAGAGTATGCGTGCTGATGCAGTATCAGGCCGCACAGGTGATAGAGGTATTATTAATACATGTAACTATCAGAACATACAGGGAAGGAAGAGATGGAACTACATGTGTTGATGCGGTATCAAGCCATGTAGTTTAATTTAGGTGTTTTCTTTTTTTTTTTACACGTGCTTATTTCTAAGAGATAGAGAAAGATGGTAGGTACGGTAGGTTTTTGAGGCCTAAAGGAGCTGGGCGTGCTCACGGAAGGAACCGTTTGTGTCAATGCAGTATTGAGCCAAACGGGTGAGCTGGGCTGTGCTCAAGAATTCTTGCAGGTGTCGAAGCAGTTTCGAGCCAAGCAAGAATCGGAATAATTAATACTAGGAGGGTTCTTCCAGTAGGAGAGATAGATAAGAATTGATATAAGTAGTGAAGAAGCGGCGGGCTTATATATGGTTGTCCCCACTGCCAGCTTTCCAGATTTCCGTTACTCGCGGTTCGGCTGCTCGAGGATCGCGAGTCGACGTAGTGGGCGTGAGCCACAGAACCGTTGGACGGACTCGACTTAATGCCTGGGTCGATCCTCTACGGTGGCGCGTACTGTCAACAACGACTTTGTCGTTGGGGATATATCGTACCGTTACAAAGTATAGTTTCGATTATACTAATTTCTTTTTGTTGATTCAACTTGAGGCAAAGCCGAAGGGCGAGAACGCTTTACAAAATAAATAATCGTAAATTAGGGTATATGAAAATAAATTTGTAATGAAAGTTTGCCACTTTTTGCCCAAGATGTCATCCGTCGCCATCTTGAAACCTGAACGCTGTTTGAGGTTCAACATTGTCAATATTTTATTGCAATTTGGTATAGCATACGCTTCTCCCATAACTTCCCTAGCAGATCTAACAACCGTGAAAATAACCGTGAAAACCCGAAATTCAACCGTATTTCCAACCGGGTTGATCTGAGACAGAAAAACAACCAATAATTTGTATCGACCCAACCCAAAAACCAACCAAGCTTTCAAAAGCTCGCAGCTTGCGGATAGGTTGGTATCCAAGTTGTTGAAATACGGATCCAACCGGGATTCCAACCGTCGATTAAAACCCTAACCGGTTGGTCCCTGGGTTGTGCAAACCCTGTTGACCTCCAGGTTATTCTAACCCATTTTCAACCGTGATTCCAACCGTTGAACGAAGCGACTATCGGTTGATCCCCAGGTTTCTCGAACCCGGCTCCAACCGGGATTCCAACCGTTGAACCCTAATTGGTTGGTCCGTGGGTTGTGCAAACCCGGTTGACTCCCAGGTTAGTCCAACCCAGGTTCCACCGGGATTCCAACCGTCGAACGAAGCGCTTACCAGTTGGTCCCCAGGTTTTTCAAACCCGGGTCCAACCAGCATTCCGACTGTCGAATGAAGCGCCAACCGATTGATCCTACCCACACAGAACGCACTGTCCATTGGACGTCCACGAATGGTCCATTGGTCCGTAAAACGTCCACATCCATGGTGGATGATATATGTATCTCCATTTAACGTCTATAGCAGTCTTGTAGTTGGACACATGACAGTGGATAAAAACGGGACATCCATTAGACATACATAATACGTACTACCTTGATCGGTCCAAATGGATATAAAATGAATGTCCATGGACCATTAAGTAGAATACCTCGATTAGATGAATCTGTAGTACTTTAACGAGACATCTAATAGACGTTCAAAATTCATCTACAAGGAGATGTATTTCATAGATAAAATGTGAACGTCCCTTGCATCATTTTTGCATGATGAAAAATGAACGTCATTCAGGGCTATAAGGTGAACGAATACTAAACTTCCAGAGGACCGCATTATGTTGCTGCACCATCAATACGTCAACTGGACATCTAATGTATCTTCAAACTTTGTCTTCACGGAAACGTACCTAATGGACGTAATGGGAATGTCTATTGGATGGCCGCGGCAGGACTCTGAATGAATGTTTCGCAAGATCGTTGAGTGGACATACACCAGACATCCGAAAAACGACATTGAATAGCCTGTTTAGCGCATCAGCTGGACATGTGCATAGCGGACGTTGTTCTCCATATCCGTAGAATATCAGTTGCATTTCGAATGAACATCACCCCATGCGGCCGAAATATGTACACATGACACAGTATATACGTAAGCCAGATCGTAGTGTGGCTGGTCATTGTCTCTAAATTATACGTCTAATCTAGATGAAAAGCTAAACATCTATATGCATTCACTAAACACCCACAGTAAGTAGTAATCAGCACCAATTCTATGTAATATGGTTATCCCTTGAACATACTCGTAGATGTTTATTGGACATACATTTCACGTCCGCTGAAAGTATAATATGAACGTTTAAATGTCATAAAATATATGTTCGTTGAACGTCTTATGGATAGCTGTTTTCACGCGATCGATGACATCCATTAGATATTTGATATACGTCTATTATATACTTACTGGCACGTTCAAAGACCGACCACATTACCTAGAATTCGTGCCGATTGACACTTTCTGTGGTTATGTGCTGGATGTCCATTGATGTGCCCGGGACGATCGATTCATCCACCATGGATGTTCAAAAGACGTACCATGGTCGATATTTTCTGTGTGGGTAGGGTTTCTCGAACCCGGGTCCAACCAGAGCTCCAACCATCGAATGAAGCGCTGACCGGTTGAACCCCGGGTATCTCGAGCCCTGTTCCTACCGCAATTTCAATCTTGAACGGAACTGTAACTGTTTGGTATTCGGGATATTCAATTACGGGTTCAACCAGGACTCCAGTTGTTGAGTCAATTAAAAAAGGAAAAACGATCATTGTTGTTTGATGATCCCATATTTCTTCGACCAAATACACAGATGACAGATGTTTTTGTAATTTATCTTTTACGCAATTAGTTTGTTATAACTATTTAACAATCTATTGGGTTTTCAATGAAAACGCGACATTTTGTAGTCAACTATTATATTCGTGCTTTCCGTTGTTTTCTTAGACGTAATTGTGCATACAATAAAAAGTATCCCTGTTATTAGACGTATTAAATTAATTAGAAAATAGGGGGAAAAATCATAGATTTACAATAACTTTGGTATAAAATATCCATTTCATCATGCGATGCGTAGATTTTTTTGCAGTAGCGATGTTTCAGTGATTTCAGGAGGACCAGGGGTGTAAAAAATTGAAAAAATTTGAAAAAATGGCTTAAAGACACTAGTCAAAGAAATTATATCTACTCAAAAAAAGAAAAAAGCTGAAGAATCGAAAAAAAAGGCTTGAAGAAGATGGTAAGTAAGAAATGGTAAGTAGTCAAAAAGAGAAAATACTAATTACTGTTGTTTGCGACACACTGTACATCTTAGAGATATTATTTAACTTATATTTTGCGATAAACTCCGAGGGTTCGAGACAACATTCATGTTTATTAATTCTTCGGTCAATTCGAGTTGCTAGGATCCAAATGTTACAGTTACTAATTTGTAATTTACCACGTGAAACTGAATTGCTGCATTCTGAATGCTTCTTTAGTTACGATTACACTTTCATCATGAGACTCTGACAAAGTTTCAACTTTCTCATTTTTTGCTTCTTACTTTCGAGTAAGAAAATCCTTTGCCAAATTAGGTTTTGAAATCGCGGAATCGATTCATCGAAGATTGTCGGCGGTTCAAGTAGAAAATATCACATTCAGAATGTCGCAATCGTTTACCTAGTCGGCAGTACCGGAGCCAATCGCGAAACCAGCTGCGAAGGAGGCTACAAAGACATGAATTTCCTCTGGCCTAAAGGTGTCATCGCCGATTATCGTATAATACCAACGCCGGGTGGGCGATTAGTAATTTTTTTAATAGACACTCCGCTTTATCCCATTTTTTGTCAACAAACCTCTCAACCTCAAACAGTTATGACAAAAATCCGTCCATTTTTAGGCATAGACATGAACATATCGTTGGGCTTTCTTCTCGCTGAGTTACAGATCTATTTTGCTAGCAATTACGGTAGTTTTTAATGTTTTGTACTACAATTGCTCACTCTTTATAATAGGCGATCGCAATTCCGTGCTATTATATATCGATCACCAAATTCCGATTCTGTTACTAGTTTTATCAATCGCTCTTTTTTCTTTCCGCTGTTTCCTTGACGGTGATGTAGGGGTTTGATTCTTGGCTGCCACACTTCGCTGGAAACAGCATCTGCGACAAAAAATAACATCACAGTCAGCGAGTTTTTTGTTATCACAAGTTAAATGATTAAACACTATTTATCTGGTCATGACTTATGATATTCCCCTCAACGTCGGTCCAGGCGAATGCATTGTTACCGTTTATTTTTGGAGACCGAAGTGGACACGGGTGGTATCGTCGCCATCAAGTTTCCCGAGTCGTTCTCAAACTAATTTATAACAATTGTCGACCTCATTCTCCGAATCCTCCTTTGCCGCTTTGTTTCTTTCTTTTTATTGTGACATAGAAGATGTTCAATTAGAGATAGGAATTCTCTAATCAAAGTATTGACATCGTTATATATACATTATTTATGTACCTTTTCATTTGTGCGATAGTGACACTTAATCCGTTTCCCAGCCATTGGGAAGTTTCGAAATGATCAATCTGTTATTGGTCAGTTTTCGAAGCACAATCGCCGGTATGATCGTTCGAACAATGTTGTTGTCGGTAATATCGAGAAATACAGTTTTTCTCGAATCATCGACGTATCGAATATGATCGGTACCGTAAGCTTTGCCGCAATTCCGCAGTTGCTTGACGCAGAAGCCATAAATTACCGAGTCGTTGTAACGAAATTCGATAATTTCCATGATCTCTCCGTATCCTCCGATAGTTTCGCAATAAATGTACTTGTCACAATATCGCGTCAGTGCGATTTTGTTCTCCTTTGCGGTGTACTTCATGGTTTCATTCAGAACTACACGTTGATATCGAATTATTTCTTTGGGCGGGTCGTATCCAGCACGGGACAAAGCTCGTAATTCGCTATATGTTGTTTTTTGACCGAATATCCGTTTCACGCCTTTGAATCCTGAAGGGCTCGAACCGATTCCATACTTGCTTTTTGTCTTCAACTCATTCGTCAAAGTCGAATATATAATTTCTTTTGCCTCTTGCGATATTTCTGAATCATTCAACGAGTTTTCGACAAACCGTGACAATAAAAATCGTGTTGCTATCTGCAAAGTTCTTGAGTTCGCACTAGTAACTTTGTCGATAATTCTTTTATTGTACGACTCAAATGGAAATGCACTGTGTGCCCAAAATGGTCCCCAGTGCTGTACCGAATCGGTCAAGTGGTTCAACAAATGTACATTGTACCGCATGTTTCTTCTGCCAAATAACTTTTCATAGCCCTTGACAAACTGATTCAACAACCTTCGTGCTAGCATTATTTCGTTGGTATCAATGCTGTTTTTATTTAATACGTACACAGCGTGAGACAATAACGCTAGGTGTTTGTGTTCGGCTTTAGATATTATCCCGTCCAAACATACTAAGGCGAACCATTGAATCCAGTTCCTCCACAACGACGCTTTCCAATTACTCGATTCTTCGAGTGGCTGTGGTTTTCTAGCTATTTTGCTGGGTGGGCGGATTTTCATGAGTCGCGCATTTATCTGTATCATATTATCTGGCTTTCCGATGTACCACTTATTTTTCGTCTCAAAAAAAGAGTCGAGATGGGCTTTTGCGACACCCAAGTACACATTGTGCATACTGTCCACCGGCACTCCGCAACTCAAATCGAAGTTTCGCAGGCATGCTATTGCAGGTAGGCCTTTGATGCCATGGACTTTTTTATTCGTCTCTTCAGCTTGACTCATATCTTCAGTGCGATTTTGTTCTCCTTTGCGGTGTACTTCATGGTTTCATTCAGAACTACACGTTGATATCGAATTATTTCTTTGGGCGGGTCGTATCCAGCACGGGACAAAGCTCGTAATTCGCTATATGTTGTTTTTTGACCGAATATCCGTTTCACGCCTTTGAATCCTGAAGGGCTCGAACCGATTCCATACTTGCTTTTTGTCTTCAACTCATTCGTCAAAGTCGAATATATAATTTCTTTTGCCTCTTGCGATATTTCTGAATCATTCAACGAGTTTTCGACAAACCGTGACAATAAAAATCGTGTTGCTATCTGCAAAGTTCTTGAGTTCGCACTAGTAACTTTGTCGATAATTCTTTTATTGTACGACTCAAATGGAAATGCACTGTGTGCCCTCTTCCGATCTCTTGATCGGTTCTGCAATTCGACGGTTTATCTTCGTGCGGATACACTCGAACAACTCCTGGTACATCCACGGATTCTCCTTTGTTGTAGCAGTATGTGCAGCCATACTCTCCGTTATACAATGTCATTTTCAGTAGTGGCGGCCGTGCCGCGGAATCCACTATACAGTTAATCGTTAAGAATTTGCTAGTAATATTACGTTTTTCGATAGGATGGTACCATGTTATTCCGTTTTCATACAACGAATTTAATTCTTTAATAATCGGCAATAGAAGACTATTTAAATTAGGGTGTTTCTTGTCGACCCATATTCCGGCTAGCATAACGTACTTTTTGCGAGCCTGCGGCGAAAACTCGTTAATCATAAGCATTACTGGCCATGCACTTGCCTTTGATGAAGTGGATACTTTGCATCCGTCGGTGAAAAGTGAGAACGTGAAGTTATATTTGTAACTCAAAAAGCTACCCGGTTTACATAACTCTTGGTACTTGGTGCCCTCATATATGTCTTCTACATAATTCTGTTTTTGTTTTGTACGCGTGAATCGGTATTGAAGAGACTCGATTACTGTTGCATTCAAAAAAAGTTGTTCGAGTTGAGATTTTATTTTCAATTGAATAAAATACGATATCATCGATTTCTTGACTGCTTTCGGTTTGCAATTAATATTGGGACACTTTCGTGGGGGTTTGTTACAAATACCGAAGTTTTTCAAACAGTTCTCGCAATAATAATGACGCGCGCCCGCTACGTCGTCGTTTCTGGTCAAAACTGCCCACAAACTTTTCATGGTAGTCGGCAAATTGCTCCATTCGCACATGGTCTTGAATAGTAGTAGTGTCGTTGCATACGTCAATTTCGAACGAATCGAGATAGCGAGAATGACCAAAATCATCATCATGTTTGTGACGCCATTTTTTAATTTCATTATTGCGGACAACTTCTCGTTTGCTGTGTTTATTGAAAATGCTACTCCAGGTTCAACACCATCACTATCGTCGTTGTTGGATGTGTCACTGAATCTGTCAGTATCTGTTTCATCGTTCGATGTTTCAGCCTCTCCCTCTTCTTCATCGACAATACTACTATTATTCGTAGGATTGTTATCGTTTATGTTTCCATCGCGGCAGGGTCCAGATTTTGTAGAGTTCCGCTGTTCGTTGTTTTCACGATTGCTCTCGACGTCCATTCGCTTGATATCCTCATTATCGATTATCATAAACGTCGAATCGCTGTCACTGCCGCGGATTATACTTGTGCTAGCACGTTCGACGAGATTTTCTATTCGTGGCCGCACGTTTCGATCGACACTGAAGATATCGTTGGAAAGCCGCCGACTCGTCGTCGTACCATTTGATTTTTCTGATTCCATGGGCACAGTCTGCAAAGCGTGAAAATTTCGTAAATTGTTAATGCAATGCAAGATTTATTACGCTTTTATTACGTATGTCGGTTGCTGTTCAAGGAAATTAGGACATTTTTTAATTGGTCACAAGAAAAGATATTATGACTAAAATTTGAATAAATATAAAGGAAAAGTATTAAAAAATATAATTCTTTCATCGTGACAAATATCGATTTTTGCATCATTATTGAATCTGTTTTCGTAAAGCACTCAGATTTAGAGAGTTCATTGTTCTGAAAAAACAAACGCAAACTTAAATGGAATTTGCGATATCAAGCTTAAAATTAACACGTGAATATGCGAATTTCGCTCAGGAAAAAATCTAAAGAGAAAAAATAGGTCTTATTTTGAAGAATGTGGCTACCATGCTATATAAATTTGGGATATACGTACTGTCGACTCATTGCTTCCAGGCATAGAAGAAATCTCGAAGAAAACATCATTTTCATAATATTTCAGATGCTTTAATAACTTCCTCTTTTCTTTTTTACGAGATGAGTTTAATTCTTTGGCGGTGATGGCGATGCGTTCTTTCGATGACGCATTTGTCTCGGTCGGCAGATTAATGTGAGGCACGCGGTCCGACATTATGAACTATGGCCCGCACAGGAAGTTGACATGCTTTCTGCGACCAAACAATAATCCGTAAAATAAGTATTAATATAAAAAATTGAAAATAATCAAGTTTATTGAGTTTTTCGTGAAAACTATCGCGTCTGAAAAAAAAAAAATGCGAATTCGTTATGACGGGCAAAAATACATCGAAATAAAGGGATAAAAAGTGTTTTAGCACTTTTGGAATTATCGTCACTTCACTAAAATCGAGGTTACTTTTTTTTTATCGATCGAATCTGGGTTTTCTTCCTTCATTCTAGTGAAAGTGAATAACGAAGAGAATGCCGCAAGGCGGAACGCGATATGTTGATTTCTGAATTTTCTCCGAATGTTAACTTCGAACCCTCAAAAATCGGAAATGTTTCCATACATTTTCTCTTACGTTTTTTGCGATTTTTTTTTTTCGATTATGTAAAGTTTGAAAGCCCGATCCGATGGGAAATTTTCCGCCGATTCCGAAAAGCACCGTTGTTTGTCCGAAAATTGGCCGACGAACCCGTGTCGTGTTCTAAAGACAATTCGACGAGGAAAACGCGAAAATGATTTTTTTTCTCCTAAATATAATATACAATTACGAGGTACAGTGATGATAACGGTTGGAACTTCGATAGAAATATGGCACGGCGTATCGCGAATCTTTCGTAAAAACATCTTCCCTTATTTTATTTCAAGCACAGTTGGTTCGATTCTTTTAGGCAACTGATTGGTTAACGGTTGAACCGCCGGGAACAAACGGCGCACAGGCGCAGCCGCAGGCCTTCAACGCGGGCCTTCAAAGTCCAATAACATATGTTTAGCTTTATTTTACAGTAGTAAATGAAAAACAGAGATGGATATACTTACTGGACGGTAAGAGCGATTTTCTCCTGTCTAGAAAATGTGAAATCTTGTCCGTACAGTGTCGAGGAGGGGAGATACGACCGTCAATCGAATGTTAGTATTTCTCCAGAACAAAAGATGAGATCCCTTGCAAAATCTCGTTTCTATCTTGCAGAAGAAATGAAAAAATAATAAGTATTTTCAAAGGAAAAGTTCAAAGTGATATCGATTGAGATATTGTTTTTATGGATCTGCAGAGAGATACATTTTCAATTAATAGTGGCTTTGCGGCCTAAAGAGAGCCAGGAATGTTATATTTCAATATTAATTTGACGATTCATATGTGCATGTAATATATCTGTTCTGTTTAGTGTCATGCGTTCCAGTTTCAAGGAACATATAGATACTCTGCGAAGGCTACGCAGCTTATATCGCATCATGCATGTATCAGTGAATAATAAAGAACTGAATCAATGCGTTATACATGCATGGGTATTCTGGGGCTTTCTTCTCTAATACGAGTGCGGGAAATGAAACCCCCCTGGAATTATTCGAGTCGTCAAAATATGACATAACAAATTAGCTTAACCTCACTTAATTTCACCTCGCGTAAACTTAACCTCACTTTGTGTGAAAAGTGAGGTTAAGTTGATTCTGAACAGCAACGCATACGAAGAAAAAGGTTATAAAATGTAATTTTTTAAACAAAATTAGTTTACCGACAATACAAAATCAAACTTTCAATTGCACTCGCTGTTGAGAAAAAAAGGAAAATCGCAAAGTTCTCACCAAAAACGACGATCGCCCATTTAGAATACGACGCGTTCACGTTAACCACTTATTTTTCTTTAATTCATCAATAAATTAAAAATACGGTGTACTTGTTTGTTCACTTACTTGTTATTCGTGTTATTTTCGATTTATTTCGACTCATTACCACGAGGTACTGCCGTACGGGGCGCAGTGATGATGATAATAACGAATAAAACTTCGATAGAAATGTGTCGCGGCGTCTCGCGTATTATTCATGCGACAGGCTGTTTCACGGTTGGACTGAGACCGGTAGGTAGAACCGGCACAACGGCGTATCGGCGCATGCGCATATCTTTGGACTGTTCGCGCTGGTATACCAGGGGTGCGTTCCGAATAAATCGCCGGGCTACTTTTCACTCTTTCTTTCATATGCGATAAGAAAGAGAGAAAATTCGCCCGGAGCGCATTCGGAATGTAACCCAAGTCTGCGTGCGTCGATTGTTCCCACCGGTCCAACCGTGAAACAACCGGTCACACAAAAGAACCCAACCAACCAACTACGCTTGAAATAATTCGATTTAATTCGATTTATAATCACGAGGTACACGGAACGCAGTGATGATAACGGTCGGAACTTTTGTAGAAATATAGCGCGGCATATTACGTATTGTTCGTAAAAACATCTTCTCTTATATTATTTCATGCATAGTTCGTTGGACGGATTCTTTTGTACGGCCGGTTGTTTCACGGTTGGACCGGTGGGAACAACCGACGCACGCAGACCTAGGCTACATTCCGAATGCGCGCCGGGCGAATTTTCTCTCTTTCTTATCGCTAATGAAATAAAGAGTGGAAAGTAGCCCGGCGATTCATTCGAAACGCACGCCTGGTATACCAGCGCGGACAGTCCAAAGGCATGCGCATGCGCCGATACGCCGGTGTGCCGGTTCTACCTACCGGTCTCCAGTCCAACCGCGAAACAGCCTGTCGCACGAACAGTACGCGAGACGCTGCGACACATTTCTATAGCAGTTTTAATCGTTAATATCATCACTGCGACCCGTTCGGCAGTACCTTGTGATTGTAAGTCGAAATACATCGGAAATAACACGACAAACAAGTGAACAAACGAGTACTCCGTGTTTTTCATTTATTGATGAATTAAAGAATAATAAGTGGTAAAGTGGATCGTCGTTTTTCGTGAGAAATTTGCAATTTTTCTTTTTTTCTCAATAGCGAGTGCAATTGTTTGAAAAATTACATTTTATAAACTTTTCCTTCGTATACGTTGTTGTTCCGAATCAACTTAACCTTACTTTTCACACAAAGTGAGATTAAGTTTACACGAGGTGAGATTATGTGAGGTTAAGCTAATTTATCATCATGTTTCGATGACTCGAATAATGTCAGGGGGGTTTTATTTCCCTCACTCGTATTAGAGAATAAACCCTCAACATACCCTTGCATGCAAGGGATCTCATCTTTTGATCTGGAGAAATACTAATATTCGATTGACGGTGTACGTCCCCTCCTCGACACCGTACGGACAAGATTTCAGATTTTCTAGACAGGGGAATATCGCTCATACCGTCCAGTAATATATCCATCTTTATTTTTCATTTACTACTTTAAAATAAAGCTAAACATATGTTATTGGACTTTGAAGGCAAGCGTTGAAGGCCTGCGGCTGCGCCTGTGTGCCGGTTGTTCCCACCGGTCCAACCGTGAAACAACCGGTCACACAAAAGAACCCAACCAACCAACTACGCTTGAAATAATTCGATTTAATTCGATTTATAATCACGAGGTACACGGAACGCAGTGATGATAACGGTCGGAACTTTTGTAGAAATATAGCGCGGCATATTACGTATTGTTCGTAAAAACATCTTCTCTTATATTATTTCATGCATAGTTCGTTGGACGGATTCTTTTGTACGGCCGGTTGTTTCACGGTTGGACCGGTGGGAACAACCGACGCACGCAGACCTAGGCTACATTCCAAATGCGCGCCGGGCGAATTTTCTCTCTTTCTTATTTCTAATGAAATAAAGAGTGGAAAGTAGCCCGGCGATTCATTCGAAACGCACGCCTGGTATACCAGCGCGGACAGTCCAAAGGCATGCGCATGCGCCGATACGCCGGTGTGCCGGTTCTACCTACCGGTCTCCAGTCCAACCGCGAAACAGCCTGTCGCACGAACAGTACGCGAGACGCTGCGACACATTTCTATAGCAGTTTTAATCGTTATTATCATCACTGCGACCTGTTCCGCAGCACCTCGTGATTATAAGTCGAAATGAATCGAAAATCACACGAATAACAGTAAGTGAACAAACGATTACACCGTATTTTTAATTTATTGATGAATTAAAAAAAAGAAAAGAGAAGAAAATATGTACAACAATTTGTACATATTTTCCATATAAAAAAAAAAAATTTCAAAGATAATTTGAAAATCTGAAAAAATGCATACGTATTCAGAAAATCGAAGGTATCATTTTCATAAAAAAGAAACTTGGTGTATCGCAATATTTGTAAAACAATTTTTTTTCATCAATTTTTTAATTACCTTTTAGCATTATTATTAAGCTAAATTAATCTTTTCAGTACATTTAATGTGCACGCATTTTTTCATATTTTTAGACCATCACAGATATAATCCGAACAAGTGCCTTTATAGATTTGTATCTGATCTTTTTTTAGAAATGTCGCTTTCGCAAGTCAATATGGGATGTTGTCGACGATTTTGGATAAGCGCAATCTCGTAAAAAAATCTCCGGATAAATCCAGTACCATCAATACTACTACACACTACTGATACTACACAAATCCGTTGATGATGGAGATTTGTGTAATTTTTTATTATATCCATATAAATATTGTATGGGTGCAGTTCAACGGATGAGACATTGACGAATGTTTCATCTGTTAATCGGCAACTATTAACATCGTCCATTGGAAACATGTCATTGTACACTGAAAACGTAATTGTACTATCGAATAAAGAATGTCATTATCATTAAATCTTGCACTAACTCATTAATTATTAACTTATACTTATAATTATGATTTTAGAAAGGTATTTTAGAACAAATACTAATTAGGTATTTAAATTTGTCTAATTTAATTTAGGTATTTATATTTTTAAAAATATGAATTCGGTATTTTGGAAAGGGAACCGTTTAGTCGGTATTGTACGCATTGGTGCGTGCCTGGCCCCTTTAAATTGCTCGCTAAACGTGCATTCAGTTTAAACATGGACCGTCCACCCAACTAATCAAACACATACACACGTCGCCTTGAAATGTTGACACCGTACGAAACATTCACTACAGCGCGGCTCCATATATGGGTCTACATCGCATGCAACTGTTTTTTGCTTTTTAACTCGTTATAAATTATAACTCTATCCCCACTCTTAGACGGCACCATAACAACACGTTGTCCCACACCTTGTTCTGTAATCACGTTTCTGCACGGTTTCAGGTGCTTGTAAAGCTTGTAAAAGGTAGCTTGTAAATGGTTAACTCATGGGACATAATGATAGATGAATGTTTTGATTGTCAGTTTTTCCCAATTTCAACAGCTTTTTTCCATATCTGCAGGATGAAAGTGAACAAGTATATTACCACCAACCAGAGAAATGATTTGGTGGCAGAAACAAAAACGAAAAACGGAAAACCAGCCTGCGTAATGTATTGTCGTAGCAAGGAAACGCCAAAAAAGCATTTTCACATTATTCGACCAATCGATAAGCTGCGCCGACGAGCGCATGCAAACAGCAGTTCATTCGTACGTTGTTCTCGTGAGTGGCTCACTAAAAATAAGATAAGCTATGGATCTGTCCAGACTAATCCAGGCAATTCGACACTACGGATAACGATGAAAGTAAAGGGCCAATACGTACGTATGGCAGCTTATCCTATCCACATTTGTGGTGAGTATCGTTTGAATATAATAATATTTTCTGCTGAACGAAATTAGAAGATTTCTATTAATTTGTCCATTGGTCTCGTGGCAATTGCAGATTCGATCGCAGAAGCAAAAAAGTATCTCGAGAACAAGAAGCGTAAGCCAGTACCGAAGATCTTTGACGACACGATGGAATGTATACCATTGGAAGGCAACGATTCAGTGGAAGATAGCCTCACGCCAAAGGAAATGGTACTCTCTCTCTCTCTCTCTCTCTCTCTCTCTCTCTCTGTCTCTCTGTCTTTTTCTCGCAAGATTTATATTTTTATTAGGAAATGTTTAGTCCTCATGTAACGTATTTTACATCTCAATAGAAAAAACAACAAAAAGAGGCGAGGGTGGCTTCGGAGAATCAAGCCGACGACGACGTTTTGAATTATTATAAATTGATTCAACTTGAGAAGGGATCGAAGAAATTAGAGTTAGCAGTACCTTCTCGAACTCAGGAGAATGAAAATATCTCGGAGGTGGCATCGGCAATCTCTACTTCGATCTCCCAGTCAGTGGATGACGACCACTCGCCAAGTGAAATGGTATATATTGTAACCGGGAAATTACTCTCCGGCACCTTCGTCCTATTCCCCCGGACTGTCTCCCAGGGCGCCAGCCGCCTAGAGACGGCCCTAAAAAAAATTGACTCGATTTGACTCGATAGCGGGAGAATTGACGGCACAAGCCACTAGCTCAGGTTCTGCGGTAGAGGGGCGGGGCCGACACGCACAACAAACAAAAAAAAAAACTCGGTAATTAAATTTAATATAACAGAGTAAAGTTTATTAATTTGGAAAAGTAGGTGGTTTGAGACCGTTTCGGAAGTGAAATAGAAATCGGTAAAATTAGGTTGAATGCGATATACAATGGTAGATTACGAGAATAAAAAAAAGGTGGAATATAAAGCAAAAAGTTTAAATTTCGGTAAATCAGCGGTAAATATTTCGATAAATTGACGGTGAATAAGACAACTAATTCCCAGTTCTCGGGAGCTCGACAACTTCGATGACTTTCTCAATTACTGAGACCCAAGCAAAATTATAATTATTAATGAGATCGAATACATAAAAATTAGCGAACAACGCGCAGAATCTCTTACTTTCTAATTCCGAATTAACTTAGGCTAGTAATAAACTGATGCAAAAGACACTGAAAAATACTCTCGATCGCGCCCTTCACTCTAAAGCATCGGCTGAGAAATTAACAATACAGTCGTTTCGCTCACGTGGGACCAATCTCCCAACACGACAGCACGAAAATCGATCGAGAGGCTACTAACTAACTCACTGAACGAAAGAACTTTTCTTTCGGTTTTCCCGAAAATTCGGCTTAGGATGGCGGTACTAAAACACCGGTTTTCTCAGCCTACGGCTGAGCCCGGTACGACAGCACGATAATTTCGAGAAAAACTAACTAACTAAGTTTCCTCATAAATTCCCTAAATTGCACAAAAAAAATCAGTCTTATTTTGGTCCACAAATTCTTCAACATCCAACAAACACAAAGCAAAAAAAAAAGGACGAAACGCCTTCTAGTCGGTCGCCGCACGCACACGCTGCTCGAAATATTCAGAAATAATTTGCCTTTGCGATACTTCAATGAAAAAGGTCGGCCGATAGCTCTTCTTGGTGAGAATATTTCGACAGCCACGATAATTTCGGTAACACAATAACCATTACGCTTATCCAAAAAAAAAATTATACAAAATTTACGGCTGAAAGATAAATACAACAAACCGATATTCGGCGAAATAACCATGAACTAAAGTTTGAACGGGAAACCAATAGATAACGGAGGAATTATAAGACAGAGAAATTAAGTGATAGAAATAGAAATAGAAATAGAATTAGACGAAAAACGAAATAGAAATAGACGAAGTAGAAATAGACCCTTCGCGACAGCCTCCTCTCTTCCAGGGCCTAAACTACGGCGAGTAATTTACTCGCGAAAAATTCACTTAATAATTTAGTATAAATCGACTCACAGCTTCCAGATCCGACAAAACTGACTCCCGGGATACGGGTACTCACGTCCTCACTGGCACTAGTCCTCACGATAATTTTTCGACCTCTCCGGTGGATCGGCCGCTACTCTCGGCCCAACGATAAGTTCCTGAAGCTCCGAGACACGTCCGCGGTCGATCGAGGCTAATCACGAAGTTCTCGATGATCCTTCCCGGGAAAAACGGTTCATATATAATCATATATAATTGTATATAATTTCATGTATAGTTGTATATAATTATATATAATTGTATATAACGTAATATATCATTGTATATGGAAACATATATGAGCATATATGAGTTTATATGTACATATACAGTGGTATACATGATCATATATAATACCAAAACCGCCAGCTTGCGATGTCATATATGAACAGATATGATCATATATAGTTATATACAACTATATATCGCCCATTTTTAGCGCATATATGATGTATGTGGATCCATATACAAATGTATATGAGCGTATATAACTTTATATGTATATATACATTGGCATATATGACCCTATATATGACCATATATAACACCAAAACTGCCTGTTTACCATGTCATATATAAACAGATATGATCATATAGGATTGTATATGAGATCTATTCTGTGTGTCGACTGTGCAATATATGATCATATACAATCATATATGACTGCGCACAGATAACTGACAGCTCATGTATGATCGTGCACGTATGATTATATGGTATTCCATAATCTATTGTTATATAATATTCACGAATTATTTCGATGTTCACGTCTTATTTATATACGGATGTAAAATTTGTTATATGGTTATATAACTAAGCATTTAATATCCGTTTTGTAAATGCGTGAATCATCCGGTTTTGTTTGAAGCGCTCAAGTTATAGGTATTTTTGCATATGCGGTTCTTTTCTTTATAATCACATGCTCATTCGCAACGATTAATGAAGATATTTGGCTTTCCTGGGCGGACGTTTCATTAAAACCTTCCACTTGATGAATTGAAACGGTCGCATATTAATAAGAATGATCAAGATTACTATACTAAATAATATCAACATAAAAGGATCGTGATAATCGTTTATTGTAATAGTGCACAGAAATTAACACGAACAGTTCGGGACCTTATACGTTGTACATATAATCGAAATATAACATTAGTAATGATATTTCTTAACCGTATGTCGTGATGAAGTTCAACTTCATTGTATTTTTACATTACTTTCTTCAAAAGATTTGGTGTCTTGCAAATATACTCTCCAACTTTCAGAAGATTATATCTATTTAGGCATCGTCTTATATAATCACATATAACTATATATGATTGTATATGCTCAGATACAATTATACACAATTATATTTTCTCATATAGGATCATGTATACCCAGATACAATTATATATGATCATGCATAGTCATATATGATCATGCATGATCATATAGAGACAAAATTCATATACAATCATATATGAGCAGTTTATATATGATTATATATGATTATATATGAATCGTTTTTCCCGGGTTAGCTTTCCGAAAACGGGAGCAAATGATCCCCACTTTAAGTCCTCGATCACCGAAAATTTCCGACGCGTGCCGACAGCTTCCCTCACTTCTTAATGGTCGTCTCCTTACTGCTCCTCACCGCTGTCCCTCATAAACAAAGTGTTGTCGATTTCTCCACACCCCGACAGCGAAAGAAATTTTGCCAATGATTGATGTTGTGGGTGATGTTTTAACCACGGCCAGCGGTTACCTTACATGTTGATTTTTCCTCGCTGCAATTTGTTCATGTTATTGCTGAGGTTGAACCGCTGGAAAACTCGCGTGATTAATTTTTGTAGCCTGATTTAATTCGTGGGGGTGTCCGAGAATTTTCGACAGCGTTACATGGCCCCGCCTCAGCCTGCGGTGCGGTGAATCCCGTGTACCGGCCAACGCTAACTCGCATGGAAAAACTCGTGGGCATCTCGGGTGGTGGAGGTGCCGCCTCATGGCTCGAGTACGCCAAAAGGTAGATGTCCATCGAGGGGATGACGTCCATAAATTCCAACGGAATTCAGGGGCTGCTCCGGGGCATTTAAATTTCGTCCCACCAAGCAATCGGTGCCTCATCTTTTCCTCAAAAGTTGGCGGTTAAAAATATTGGAGGTCCATTGCTCTAATCGGGCAGAGCGGGCACGACGGTGGTAAGATTCCAGTCGTCCGTGGCCCTCTGTCTCAACTTGTGCATTTCGTCGACGAGGTGAACGATCTCGTCGGGAACTGAAACCTTCAGTTGGCGTCCACTCCGCGTGAAGGTGAGGTCTAACTGCACACCCCTCGGTTCCTCACTTCCTTAGGGCTAACGCATGTCCTTGGGACCAAGACAGCCTGACGACAGCGGATAAAGATGACAGCCTCAAAATACCAAAGTCCACCGGTGGTCGCGTTCTTGAAGGGGCCAGTGAGGTCGGAGTTTACACAAATAATACAAACTTAACCTAACGAAATTACATTCTACGAGAAATATTATTCTAACCCTAACTTAAACCTAATTTTTGCCCTGGAGAGAGCTCGACAGCGGACGGTATGCGAAATTGTAGCCTTAGGGCTTCCGACAGCAGCAGTAACGCGGTGCGCCAAAAAGCACCACGTTACAATATATAATGCATATGTAACGATCTTAATATTTTTATTCGATAATTTCTATCTCTAATTGAACGTTTTCTACATCACAATAGAAAGAAAAAGACAAAGCGGCAAAGGTGGATTCGGAGAATCTGGACGAGTTTGAGAACGGATCGGGAAACTTGACGTCGACGATACCACTGTCGTTCACTTCAATTCCCAAATACATTGAAAGGGACAAAATGGACGGTAACATCTGGACCGACGTTGAGGGGGATATCGTAAGACATCACCAGATAAATAGTGTTCAATCATTCAGCTTGCGATAACACAGCACTCACTGACTCGTCTAACTTCCCAACTTCCGTCGAAAAGTTTTTTTTTTTTCGAGACCTAGTTACTTTTTCACACGCTTGTGATACGCGCTACAAGCACGCAAGAGAGGAATTTGTGTGAATGTATTACAAAAAATCTGCATGTCATAATTTACCCACCTGCAAACTTTCGTCGAAAGTCTGCTTTTTCGTATTCGTATCACAAAGTGTCATTTATGAATACAGGTCGAATATCCCTTGAATAATGATGTCCTCTTCAATCCCCGAATCGAATCATTTCTATGCGCATCAACGCCGAATGCAAGCACTCTAAGAAACATTTGTACTATTTAATCTCTTGATTTATATCTCAATTCTTATTTCTACGGCACATTTTTACGCTTTCTCTGCATTCATTTCTATTATTCTGCGTCTTTTGTGTTATGTTTTGAAACATTGAGGTTTCAACTCAGAACCAAGTCGTTAAAGTGCAATCGCAGCCACCAGCTGGCGTGGCCTCGAACACCGATCGAGAAGAGGTAAAAATCGATAATTGCACAATATTAGTATACACAGGAATTAGCGACACACCACAAAATGTATTATAATTATTATTATATTGGAAAAAATCACCCAGATACCGAATGGGGATACCGTTACAAACGCTGCAATCACGCGACGTCAAGGAACGCGACCGACAAAAGCAGCAATTGTAAAAAATCGGAATGAAACGGTTGTTGGTGTCGACGGGATGAACAAGATGACAGAGAAATTCAAGAAAGATATAAAAAAGATGAAACTTGAGATAATTCGACACATAGACATGAAATTTGCCCAAGGAACGGCGGCGGCAAACGATGATGATGGTGACGCTGGAGACGAGGACGAAGTACCAGAGATCGCCGATGAAAACGGAATGGTTTGAAACACAAAATATTTAAATTAGCTCATTACTTTACGAAACCCCATTTTTTCCACTTTTGCCGTGGACCTCGGGGCTTCATAACATTTCTTGCGCATATTTTTACAGGTGTCTTGGAGAAACATTCCTCTGATCAAAAAACACATGGTGGACGCTAGGCTGGCACACACGAAGAAAAAAAGGGTCAACAGTGTTCTGGAAGCGATATATCCGCCTAATGAACTCGTGAAACTAGTTTTTCGACTGACAGGATGCTTGAAGAAGGACGAATGTCGAGTAATGACGGAGGATGAAGTCAAGCAAGTGATAGGCAAGTAGAACTCAAAGATGCAGTAGTATTATCATACAAATGTTTTATTATCGTTTGAAAAAATAATTAATATTTTGAAAATTAAATGTTATCAACAGATGTTTGCAAAAAGTTCGAAAAGAAATATCCGACCGAGAAAAATCCTGAGACGTACGAAGTAAAGACAGTTAGGTCGTGGATATCAAGCTTTACGAAAGACCGTAGGAATGGGCAGCGTCCTGAATACAAAGAGAAGCGGCAGAACCGTAAAGCTCTCGCAGAATCTACACAAAACACAGTACAAGATACCGTCAACTCCACGAAAAGGCACACTTCAAAACGTCAAAGTACTACCATCGCAGCCGCCACCAACACACCAGCCATGGGAGAAAACAACAACGGTCCTATTTCAAGAGGTGAGGTTGTCGCGAGAAAACTCCTGGAAACATTATCGGATACCTGGAAAACCATGGATCGTGCTAACGATGACGACGGTAGTAACGACACAGAACTGTCGACAAAATCGATGGTTACGTTGGATAAATTAGCAAACGAAACGGGCTTGACGATTGCCGAAGTTGATGAAATTCTGACTCCAGATTGTTGCGTTAAAATGAACATCAATGGTAAGTGATACACAAAAAAGTAATTGTGTAAAACGTGTGAACGTATGGCATTTATAGTATTCGTGTGATTAAACTACAATTCAGGTACCACCTACTGTCGTATTGTCGATTTCATTTTCGAGTCTCAGACGTTGATCAGACTGTTGCAAGAAATGACCAATTCTTCTATACCTGTCCACCGAATGCCGAAATATCTTGTATTGGAAAACACGTTTATCGAGATCTACGATATAAAGAAGAAAGTAGCGGAATACCTTTGGAAAAAATACACGGTAACGGATGACAATAATAATCAAAAGGACGAACTATTGTACAGGTAAAATACGATGCGTTAAGATAATTATGCATAGTAACAATTTTTTAACGACATGTATGAACACAATACAAACGAACTCCTATGCGGCTGCAGGTTTGATATCAACAAAGTATCGAGAGTTATCGCCTGGTACCATCTGAATAACATCGTCGACGACCATCTGAACGAAAGTTATGTTAAACTGTCGGATGTAATTGACAATTGTGCCAAGGAACCGTGCTGTGGTATGTATATATACAGACACACTCTTTATTATGCAAGGTTTAGTCTGTTATTCTATTGTTATTATTTTTTGTCGCAGACGCTCTTTCGAGCAAGATGTGGCAGAAAAGGATCAATCCCTACATCACAGTCAAGAAAACAGCGGGAAAGAAAGACGAGCGATTCATAAAACTAGTAGCAGAATCGGAATTCGATGCTCGATATATAATAGCACAGAATTGCGATCGCCTATTATGAAGAGTGAGCAAATACTACTAAATATACCAAATAATACCAAATAATAATTTATCTGCAAATTGGCGAGAAGAAATGTACGGATTTTTAATATAAGTTAAAAAAATCTCCGAGCTGTAGTGTGCACGAACAAAAATAATTACTATTTTCTCTCTTTTTTAGTACTTACCGTTTCTTTGAGTCTCTGTAAGCCTTGTTATAATTTATCCACCTTTTTTTTCTTTTTTTGTAAGCCTCTGGTCCTCCTAAAATCACTGAAAAACGCTACGCAAAAAACGGGCACGTCGCACGAGGAAATGTATATTTTTTAGCAAAGTTATTATAAATCTCGATGGGTTTTCCCCCTTTATTCTGATTAATTTAATACGTTTAATAATAGGGAGACTTTTTATCGTATGCACGAATTACATGTAAGGAAACAACAGAAAGCACGAATGTAATAGTTGTCTAAAAACACTCGTGTTTTCACTTCGTGAAAATGTAACCACGAGAGCTTGTTTTATAAAAAGTATATAAGAACGTGTAGCGGGAAATAGATAGTGAAATTGTTATTACGAACTAATTACGTAGAAGATAAGTCACAAAAACATTTGTCATCTCTGTATTTAGTCGAAGAAATATGGGATCATCAAACAACAATGGCTGTTTTTCCTTTCTTAACTTAAAGGATAAGTGAAAATAATAAAACACAGAACTAAAATAAGAATACTGTACGGTCCTGAAAGAGAGGAGGAACGTACAAATCTTGTAAGACTGCATTATTATCCCTCCGACACTACGTCGCAAATTTTGGTCAACATTGCAAAATATGTGAGTCGAATGGTCGCCTATTTATAACAGAGTGTCCTCATCCTGCTGCAATTTGTTTCAACATGAGCTAAATCTCGTGTAAAGATAATATACATTTTTTTTTTGAAACGGAGCTGAGATTCTGGATGGAGCTAGGTCCAAATAACCTGGGGACCAACAGGACTGCGTTTTACCCAACATCTGGAGTCCTGGTTGCAACGGTTGGAATTGCAGTCGGACCTGGGTTCAACGGCTGGGTTCAACGATGGTTGGAATCCCGGTTAGACCCGTGTTCGAGAAACCCGAGGATCAACCGGTCGGCGCTTCATTCGACGGTCGGGATGCTGGTTGGACCCGGGTTTGAAAAATCTCGGGACCAACCGATAAAGCGCTTCGTTCGACGGTTGGAATCCTGGTGGAACCTGGGTTGGAATAACCTGTGAGTCAACCGGGTTTGCACAACCCAGGGACCAACTGGTTGGGGTTTTGCTCAACGGTTGGAATCCCGGTTGGACCCGGGTTCGAGAAACCCGAGGATCAACCGGTCGGCGCTTGATTCGACGGTCGGAATGCTGGTTGGACCTGGGTTTGAAAAAACTCGGGACCAACCGATAGTCGCTTCGTTCAACGGTTGGAATCATGGTTGAACATCAGTTAGAATAACCTGGAGGTCAACAGGGTTTGCACAACCCAGGGACCAACCGGTTAGGGTTTTAATCGACGGTTGGAATCCCGGTTGGATGCGTATTTCAACAACTTGGATACCAACTTATCCGCAAGCTGCGAGCTTTTGAAAGCTTGGTTGGTTTTTGGGTTGAGTCGACGAAAATTATTGGTTGTTTTTCTGTCTCAGATCAACCCGGTGGGAAGTACGGTTGAAATTCGGTTGTTCGATCTGCTAGGGTTCCAATTCAGTATTATATCAATGATGCAATTCTCCGCAATTACGTGATAAGTGAACAAATTTCGACGAGGATCATACGTGTTCAGCCATTTTGTAAAACTATGATCATCCTCTAAATGCCCCTCTATTGGTCGATTCAGGAATGACGCGTTTTATCATCGAAGAACGGGACTACCTTCACGACTAGAAATTCCATTCCTGAGTACAAGACCGTCGGTGCATCACGAACTCTTAAGGCAGTCGACGCCTTAAGAGTTCCTGAGAGCATTTAATAATTTATAAAATACGTACAAAATTAAGTCGTAGTAAATTACGTAGTAAATTATTACGGGCATCTTTTATCAGAAAGACGATGAAAAATAAGGATGCAAGTAAAACTTTGCACATTGCTTCCTCATTAATTCTCATCTTTCGCAACGCCGCCTCTATGAGGAAGTTTCGTTATTTTATTTTTGGCTTCCTCATAGAGCAATCTTTGCGGAAGATGAAAATTATTGACAAATCAATGTGCATAGTTCTACTTTGCATTCTTCAATTTTCATAAATTCAAAATTCTATAAAATCTAAATCGCTTTATATATTTCCTTTAAATTCAGTACCGATCGTCATTTTTCATTGCTGCAGTCGTCAGAAACTGTTTAAGCTCATTACCTAAAAAATTGTGGCAACTAGAAAACATACAGATTTAAAAAAAAATTCAATGTCTTATAAAACCTGAACCACGTTACCAATGTTCACCACATTCGATATCTACTATTAATCCAGACGCCAGAGGGGGTTCTGTGTGCCATTCGAGGTCCGCGAAATATTCTTGATGCAGATGATAGGTTTTGACCTCCTGAACACGAATATATAAGGTGTTTTGCGGAAAATCCGGTCGTTTAGTTATTAATCGCAATTGTTTATTAACAATAGAAATTGTTGTTTTTTTGAACTCAGATATTTTTTTTTGTATAGTCCTGTCAATTCTGAGACGAAAAGGTCCCATACAATGTTGCTCTACAATCCATAGATTCGGAGCAATAAATTGTTGAAAGTTGCAATTAGACCAAAATTGCTCTTTTTAACAAATTAGTAACTTCGAAAATATAAGTCGTAAAAAAAAATGTAAAGGAACTAATTTTGCCCAATGAACCGAGGAATATGAAAAAAGAAACGCGAATACGAGCAGAACGAAAAATAATTATTTATGAAGAGTCGCGAAACGGTATTTTTTCTCTCATAACATACGCTCGATCGTTTTCTCCGGCCGGCAAGATAAAATTTCGTTCGCGACGGATAATTATAGTCGGCGCAAAAACTTTATGGCATTCCCTAGTTTTCCTTTTACCAGATACGAATATCTGAGGTGACAGTTTGCAAACCCGCTCCGTCACTATGTTATAAACAAATGTTTATAACAATCTAATTTTCTTTTGTTTTTTTTCAATTCGAATATTTTTTTTCGTGTACTCTGGCTAATTTCTAGTCGGAAAAGTCCTATGCAATTTTACGCTACAAGCCGTAAGATCCGGAGCAATAAATTTTTTAAAGTTGCAGTTCGATCAAAACTGCTCTACTTAACGAATCTGTAGCTCCCGTAGTATAGGTCGTAGACAAAAATCGTAAAGGACTTTTACAATTCAGGTTTTTGCCATGGTTGTTGCAAACATATATTGTTTATAATAATTAAAGGAGCGGCTACCAATATACCTTGGTTCATTTGACGAATAAAAGTCCTTTACGATTTTTGTCTACACTCAGAGAAATTTTGGGTTGTGGCAACTACGAATTCAGGGTTAAATATGAATCCAGTTATTTTTTTAGGTTGTTCGAACTAATCGCGAAAAGTTATGTCAACTAAATAAAATAGTTGTGAGAACTAAAAGTTGTGGTTAGCACAACTATTCGTAACTAACCCAGCTGCATTAGTTGCAGTGACGAAGATCCGTAGGTAGCACAACTATTTTTTTTTATTACGGCAATTACAAATTGTGGATAACATACACTAATTTTTCTTACTGCAGTAACTATTATTTGATGTTAATATTAACCTTTCGCTGTAGTTCAAGGAACAATTAATATTGATTCATTGAACTACGATAATGTTCCATAGTCAACTACAAAAAATTGTTTCAGCAGCCTCATTTTGTAGGTAGTCCTAACTTCAGTTTTAAGTGTTACTCGTGGGGTTTTGTATTAGTTAAATCAACTGAAATATGCAATTTGTGGTTACCACAAATCGTCAGTTGCAGCTAAAACAGATTTCTAGTATTTCTAACTGTTTTCGGTATGTTACGTTAACTATATATCATCATTTGTACTTACCTAAGGATGTCCTTCCAATACTAACAACGTTTTTAGTTGATAGTACTAGTGCAATACAGTTGTGGGAACTTAACAGTGCAATCTGCAACACACTGCGTATTCCTTGTTACGGGAACTACAATAATTGAGTTCAACTAACGTCATTTCGTCGTATTGTGGGCACCGCATTATATCATTACTGTCAACTGTGGAAAAAGGTTGTGATAATCATTTTTTTCTTTTGTTTCGACTATCGTTGATTGTTCAACTGTACGTACATTTAACTCTAACCCTCTTAACTACTATAATGTTACGGTTAACAATGTTCATTATTGGCAGTACTAGTGTTACATAGTACGGTGAACTCCTCACTGAAATCTGTATCTGTTAAAAATGCTTCGAAAGACGGAACAACGGGTCTATTAAAATAGACGCGTAACCTTGTGAATTTTTTACACACACTCCCCGCTTCCTGTAAGTTTATCAAGGTTTTAATATGTAGACGACTGGTAACATTTGGTTAAAATCACTCAATTTATATTCAAAATACATCAACAAAGCTTTATTATCAAAGAAAAAAATAGAATCATATTAAGTTACATATTTGCGTACGAAATAAAAACATGAACAAGTATTAAATTGAAGAAACTCATTATTGGTAAGAAACATCGTTTATAATTCTCGTAAAAATATCTTTGGACAAATCGAACTTCGTTTGACAAACGATATCTAAGAACGGGCTTAATACTACCAGTAACGTAACTACCGTTGGACGGTATTGATAAAAAGGAACTCTTGAGACACATTAACAATAAGTTACGAACAAAAATATATAAACCGGTTCCTGTCGAGTCACAGGCGATCTGTAAGCGCGAATCTTAAATGATCGAAAGAATGCATGATAGAATGTATCATTTAGATTCACACAGATGGAAAAAATACTTTCTTGTAATTACGAACAGAAACTTAACACTAACACTTAACATTAATACTGTTATACGCTCTTGGTACAAAGGAAATCTTAGCATACATTGCACAAAATTATTAACGAAAACATAGAATTCTGTGCCTGTCGAGTCGTAGAGGGTGGTTGGGCGATCGCGATTCGTGAACGAACCGAAGAATTCATGGCAGAATATCGCGCGCGAACCCTTCGTTTTAAGACAAGCCTTTGAAAGTTATTGTTAAAACAAACTTAAAACTATTATACTGAACCGTGGAAACAACGTATCACAGGCTTCTTTTACGTACACGCATTTAAATTATAAAACTTCGTGCACTTGTAAATATTTTTTCCGTCTGCTTGTTCTTATCTACTACCACAACGTTACAAGATTAATAGCTTTAGAAAGGGCAGGTTCGTTCGATATCATTAGGAACTCGAGACCGTTTTCGGAGTCTAATAACATCATTGAAGTGGAACTTTACATCGTTTATGATGAAGTACACTGCTGTCACTTTGTTTGGAGGTCCGACGGCACCGTTAAACGGTTGAAGAGTCAGTTTGAAGTTTTCCGCAATGCGTCGATGCGTTGTCAATACTTCCTCTAACTGAGAAACCTCCTGTTCAAAACAAATTGAAAATTTCTTTCAAATTTTTATTTCCGATGACATTCTCCGCGCAGTTTGCAGACCACAAAAAAATAGTTAAAAGATTCTCTAACAATAATCAACTTCGTTCACACTGAGCGATCATGTTACGGTAGAGCTGCTGCTTATTTGTTAACTAATCAGTATTAACTAATCAGATTTTCGGTACTGAGAAACTGAACATTTCAGTATGTACTTTGCAGGCCCCGTAATCAATTAGATTAAGCAGGCAGGAAAACTTACGTTGATCCAGCTGATGAACGAGTCAGCCTGTTCTTTGTGAGACGGTCGCACGTTGTTTTTTTCAGTCCGGTTCAGTCATGTTAGTAGGCCGAAACAGGTACGGCAATGCACGAAGAGCGAGAATCTCTGGAGGAACGTCGTCTGAAAATGTATGGGTTGACTTGAATTCCCGAATCATTTATTCGCTTAAACTAACTTCTACAAAAGCAGTAACGTAACCATTAGTAGCAACTACATTGAAGATTCCACTGAAATGTGCAAGGACAATACTATGATCTAACGTGGTTACGATTTCTTAATTTAGTCTCGACGGTACAAATTTTTAATAGAAAAGCATGCGAGGAGCATAGCAGATATAAATGAACGCAAACTTGGAAGAGGACTGCTGCTGAGGTTCTTTCGACGCATGCCAACTGACTGACGAACTAACCCGAAAAGTCTGTTAACATTTTTTACATCACTTTTTAGCAATTTAATCGAAAACCAACCTCAAAACTTTTGTATGGCAACAAGAAGGTCTTTCATTACAATCTTAAAAAATTGAAACCCTTAACGTTCAGAAAGGTAAGGCTAACGGCTTAGTTTGCAACTCTTTAGTGCACGTCTCCCATTCTACTTGTCTGAGATCATAAGAATAAACAAAGAGTCTCAAGTGTCATTTAGCGCCATTGATTGGCTATCTACTAAACAGAGCCAGGGTAAAAAATACGGCCGTTTAAATTATATTCGAAAGAACCTCATTAAACATGAAGCTAGAACAAATTGGCGATCTACAACAAAAGGATTAACGGGGGTTAGTTCTTTGTATCGACAAACAGTATTTCTACTTTCTAAGATGCACATAGATCGAGATTCCGCAGATGATGGAGTAATTCCTACACGGACCGAAAGAAATAGAAGAACGATTGCGAATTCTGCGTATTGCTCTGATTTTTCTTAAGCAACGGTGAAGTTATAAACAAGAGCATCGTTAAACACACAACATTTTAAAGTAGTACAAGACATTAACCAACGTTTTCAAGGATCTTTCTAGAAGCGATCGTTTTGCGCGCCACATGAAGTATTTTCCGTGAGAGAGCAGGCCATTTTACCGGCACATTATCTTCTCTCGCCCTGTAATCATTTTTAAAATCCACCTCGAGCTAAACATAGGAAACATCTGATTTGCTATATATGCGCAACGTTGTCAAACGTTGCTACAAATTTAAAAAAATGAAAATTGTACGACAATGAAACGAATTTATCGCGATTTTCACCGAAACCAACTTATATGTTTTGTTGATTTTTATTTAATTCGTTTTTGTCAATTTTATTTAATTATTTAAACAATTTATCGACAAACAACATTTAATTATCAAAAGTAAACTGAACCAGCTTACGCGGGTCCTTCTAAGAAGGTTATTCGATAAACATTCGACACAACGTTGAACGTTAAAAAAAAAGAAAACAATGTTTGAAAATGAAATGAATTTATCACGAATCACCTGGATTTTTACCGAAACCAACTTGTATGTTTTGTTCATTTAAATTGAATTCGTTTTTGTCAATTCTATTTAATTAATTAAAAAAATTATCGACAAATAACATTTAATTATCAAAAGAAAACTGTAAGCCAGTTAACGCGGATTCTTCTAGAATCGTTATCCAAAAAACGCGTGGACTCAACGTTGAAAAATGTTGCTACAAATAGAATAATAAGTAAATGAAACAATGTACGAAAATGAAATGAATTTACTACGAATCACCTCGATTTTTACCGAAACCAACTTATATGTTTTTCTCCATTTTTATTTAATTCACTTTTGTCAATTCTATTCAATTAATTAAATGTTTTATTCAATAACATTCAATTAGAAAAAGAAAACTGCAAGCCAGTTAACGCGGATTCTTCTAGAAACGTTATCCAAAAAACGCGTGGACGCAACTTTGAAAAGCGTTGCTCCAAATAGAATAATAAGTAAATGAAACAATGTACGAAAATACAATGAATTTACTACGAATCACCTCGATTTTCTCCGAAACCAACATGTATGTTTTGTTTATTTTAATTGCATTCGTTTTTGTCAATTCTGTTTAATGAATTAAAAAAGTTATCGACAAATAACATTTAATTATCAAAAGAAAACTGTCAGCCACTTAACGCGGATTCTTCTAGAAACATTATCCAAAAAACATGTGGTGAACATTAATAATCGTTGTTACAAATAAAAAGAATAAAAAAATAAAAATTATCGATTTTCACCGATATGAACTTCTATGTCGCTTTCGTTAATTGAATGTAATGAAATATATATAATGTATTCGAAAGCAACATAATACATGTTGTCGTTGTGAAGAAAGCCGTATCCGTAGAAATGGTGAATATATATTTCTTTGTTACTGAGGCAGTGAGAGAACACGCGTTGAGTCTGTTGCACGCTGAACGACGCACGGTTACACATATACACGTTTGCACGCTGCCGCTGCTTGGACGTGCTCACTCGCGTCGACTTAACGTTGAATCTGCCTATCTCTCTCGCTCTCACACACTCTGTATAACCGCTTCTTCGGAACTGAAGCGATTTTTCTCGAAGCTTTACTTTTATTAGCACAATTAAAACGAATCTACTCTTCTGATTACGTTAAATGGAAAACATCTCGAGCAAATTGCAGATTTAGCATGCTAAATATTTTTATTTTAGTTATCCAGTGTGCTATAATATTCAAGTGAAACGGATATTAATGCTACAATTTCGAATTTTTGAAACTTGAAGACGAACAACCAGCAGCAATTGAGAATGGACGGCGCCATGAGGCTACTCGGTTCATCTCAGTTTCATTTTTAAAAACGAATATCCATGTATTCTACACGAAAACCGATTCTTCGGAACTGAAGCGATTTTTCTGGAAGCTTTACTTTTATTAGCACAATAAAAACAAATCTACTCTTCTGATTACGTTAAATTGAAAACATCTCGAGCACATTGCAGATTTAGCACGCCAAATATTTTTATTTTACTTATTAAACGTATATTCGGAACATTGTTTAAGTAAATGTACTTACCACTAGTATCTTTGTCCTGATTCTCTATAGTTGTCCTTGATGTAACTTATTTCATTCATTGAACGATTGTCGTTGTGTTGTCACTCGTCGTGCCTCTTCGTATAGTCGTCACACTACTGCTCGCACTGCTCGCATCTCACCCGTTGAAGTAGCGTGGCGAAATGCCGGTGCCGTTGCGACGAAGTAAAAGGCACGTGACTCCTTGCGTGGCTCTTGCCGGCAACCAGCACGCGTCTGTTTGGTCGGCCCCTGATTGGTTAGTGAGTGTTGTTGCTACGCGAGCATAGCAACGACGCTAATGTAGTTGGTTTAACTACGAAAATAGTTGTGCCAACTTGGCGGGGAGGAATTCAAGAGGCTGTCGCAACATTTTGCGTACAGTTATCGTGACAGCAGTCGTACAGTTGGTGGAACTTACTAGCCAAGTTACATCAACTGCGATTCTATAGCTGCCTCCGTATTTAATTATGGTCTTCGAGCTCGGTCAACCAATTGAAATAGTTCCGCCAACTGTGACGCAACAGTAAAAGTTCACAGCAAAATGTAGTTGGTTTAACTACGAAAATAGTTGCGCCAACTAGGCCGGAGGAATTTAAGAGGCTGTCGCAACATTTTGCGTACAGTTGCCGTGACAGCGGTCGTATAGTTGGTGGAACTTACTAGCCGAGTTGCACCAACTCCGATTGTGTAACTGTCCCCGTATTTAATTATGATTTTTAAGTTCGGTCAACTAATTGAAATAGTTTCGGCAACTGTGACGCAACAGTAAAAGTTCACAGCAAAATGTAGTTGGTTTAACTACAAAAATATTTGCGCCAACTCGGCGGGAGGAATTTAAGAGGCTGTCGCAACATTCCGTGTACAGTTGTCGTGACAGCAGTCGTATAGTTGGTGGAACTTACTAGCCGAGTTGCACCAACTGCGATTTTGTAACTGTCCCCGTATTTAACTAATTGAAATATTTCTGTCAACTGTTTTGGGTTTAATTACCGTAACAACAATTCCGTAGTTGCTTGTGCAGTTTATGTAGTTAGCGCAACAACAAAGATGTAGTTGATCTGTAATGATTACCGTAACTATACGGCGAAGTTACGATAACAATCATTACGTTGACATAACCAAAAAAAATAGTTCTATTAACTACAGACTCACAGTTGTCCCCAAATAGTTGCCACGACTACGCATATTTCTCTCAGTGTATGACCTATACTACGGGAGCTACAGATTCGTTAAGTAGAGCAGTTTTGATCGAACTGCAACTTTTAAAAATTTATTGCTCCGGATCTACGGCTTGTAGCGTAAAATTGCATAGGACTTTTCCGACTAGAAATTGGCCAGAGGACACGAAAAAAAATATTCGAAGCGAAAAAAAAAAGAAAAAAATAGATTGTTATAAACATTTGTTTATAACATAGTGAAGGAGCGGGTTTGCAAACTGTCACCTCAGATATTCGTATCTGGCAAAAGGAAAACTAGGGAATGCCATAAAGTTGTTGCGCCGACTATAATTATCCGTCGCGAACGAAATTTTATCTTGCCGGCCGGAGAAAACGATCGAGCGTATGTTATGAGAGAAAAAATACCGTTTCGCGACTCTTCATAAATAATTATTTTTTGTTCTGCTCGTGTTCGCATTTCTTTTTTCATATTCCTCGGTTCATTGGGCAAAATTAGTTCCTTTACATTTTTTTTACGACTTATATTTTCGAAGTTACTAATTTGTTAAGAAGAGCAATTTTGGTCTAATTGCAACTTTCAACAATTTATTGCTCCAAATCTATGGATTGTAGAGCAAAATTGTATGGGACCTTTTCGTCTCAGAATTGACAGGACTATACAAAAAAAAAGTAACCGAGTTCAAAAAAACAACAATTTCTATTGCTAATAAACAATTGCGATTAATAACTAAACGACCGGGTTTTCCGCAAAACACCTTATATATTCGTGTTCAGGAGGTCAAAACCTATCATCTGCATCAAGAATATTTCGCGGACCTCGAATGGCACACAGAACCCCCTCTGGCGCCTGGACTATATCACCGATTTTACTTTTACCTTGCAAAATATTTGAGCAGGTTTGGTCGAACTTATCTTGAATAAGAACGAAAACAACATTTTTTTCGAAAATTCATAACTGTATAAAATCTAAACGGCTTTATGGATTTCGCTCAAACTCAATACCGACCTTCATTTTTCATTTCTCGATTTGTTCAGAACTATTTAGCTCATTAGCTGAAAAATTGCGGAAGCTAGAGAACATACAGATATTTTCCGAAAAATTGAAAGACTTATAAAAGCTGAATTTTTTTTTTTCAATTTTTTCGAATCAGTATACATAGGAAGGGGCGTTGCTCCGCTACCAGCCTGCCAAATTGCAGCTTGATTGTTATGGAAAATTTCAGCTTGATTGTTTTTTTACCAACTTAGGTCGGTAAAAATAGGCGATTTCGTAGTATACACTATTCATCGAAAATATGCTACAAATATAGATCTAATATTGCAGGAATGTAATAAAAACATTCATGCTTAGGTGTCCAGTCGAACTACTGCTCAAAACATACAAGAAATGTAAGAAATTGTATAGTACTGAACCTCTCAAAAACCAATAAGATATAAACGTTTCTGGAACTCAGATGTGTTAAATCAGACCGGACACCCATTCTTTGATTATTCCTGAACCTTTCAAAACCGTCGGAATGTCGATTACACAAACCAAATCCACGAATAATGTATACGATGGCAAAGAATGTGAGCGGTAAATGTGACTGGCAATTTTACGGTATTTTTACCGTCAAAATACGATACGTGACCACTTTTCAAATTACCGGATCGGTCAGAAAATCACCTGATTCTGGTCACATGATAATAATGGTTAGAAAACCGTCGCAAGTGTCGCAACTGTCGCTCAACAACCGAAAGTTGATCGTAACTACCGTAAAAACGACTACTCTAAAAAATGTTATTTGGTGGTTTGTTTGAGTTACCATAAAAATACGTAAAAACCACCGAATAAAATTTTTAGGGCGGTCGTAATGACTGATTTTTGGTTTATTTTTTGCAATAAAAAACCACCCGGTCGTTTGACGGTGGTTTTTACGGTGAATCAGCTGAAAACGTCGGTCGTCAAGATTGCTAGGATAAATAATAAAGACTGAAGATTATATAGTCACAGAGTTCCTAATATTTTTTTGGAAATAACGTTGCTGTTTCTATAATAATAAGAGAAAAAAATAATAACAGAGATTTACGTTGTTGTAACTATTGAAAAATGTTGTTATAATTCCAAAATAATAAAAATAAAACTATTTCTTTACGTGTTAAAAATCCTTATACGCAGCAAATCCTTGTACGCTAAATAGCAACTTTACCCTCTGCACCTATATAGTTGCGAATGACCGGTAATTTACAGTAATTTGACCGGAAAAATTTGTGACCGTAATTTCACAACAGCTAGGCGCGCAAAAAAAAGACGTAAAATTACGGTAAAAATACGGTAATTATTCAGTAATTTTACCGCATCGGAATACTACGGTATTTTCACATCTCTAAATTTTTAATGCGTAAGCGTAACCGTTAGCGTAACGGGATTATCGAATTAAAATAACAAAAGAAATAGAAAGTGAGAAAAAAGAACAGAAGAAAAATGAGAAACGAACAAATGAGCGAGGTTAGTTTTATTATATATATAATTATTCTATTTCAATTTTTCGAATAATTTATCTCATAACCTCGCGGACTTGACCAACCGTCCACAACCCGAATCCGAGTTGGTAAAAATGTCGTTCGCCGAGCATAAACAAACCTGCAAAGTAGAACCATGCAAATTGCCTTATTTTTTTTGCTTTTTACAAAGCTTCCTTTATGGGGAATAATTTATCTCATAACCTCGCGGACTTGACCAACCGTCCACAACCCGAACCCGAGTTGGTAAAAATGTCGTTCGCCAAGCATAAACAAACCTGCAAAGTAGAACCATGCAAATTGCCTTATTTTTTTTTTTGCTTTTTACAAAGCTTCCTTTATGGGGAAGCCAAAATTGATCAACATAAGTTCCTCATAAAAGTAGCTGTGTAAAAAGCAAAATCTAACGAGGAAGAAACTCGCAAGGTTCTTCTTCGCAGGTTTGTTTTTTTTTCTCAGCCTAGATGGCTCGTCCCAACATGGAGACCTGTACATTCTTTTTGCACATTCTGTGTGCACACGCACACACCCACCCCCACACACACACACACATACCTTTCCTAAGTAGTTGACTCTCTCATCTGCAATCGTGACGAGATTTATCGAGACTTGATTTAATCAGCGTCTAAATCCTCTTGATATGTTGCACGAGTTTGCGGAAGAGCAACCAAATGAATCAATCACCAAGGATGCCAACTCTGTAAGTTTATAGTCGTTTCCCATAAAAATCCAATTAAAAAAACAATAAAGACGAGCCTGCAAAGTCGAGCCTTGCAAATTGCTTCCTCATTAATTTTTGATTTTTACAAATCTCTCTATGAGGAAGTAAGTTGATCAATTTTGGCTTCCTCAAAGAGGAAGCTTTGTAAAAATAAAAAATTCATGAGGAAGCAATTTGCAAGGCTCGACTTTGCAGGCTTGTTTATGCTCGGGAGACATTTTCATAAAAATTCAAAATCTCATAAAACTTTTATCATTCGGTCGATTGGCGTTAAATTTAGACCAAAACATTGTTTTATGGTAGTCCATATCTGGACTGAATTTCAGCTCGGTATGTCGTAATTTACACTAGTGAGCGCGCCAACGACATTTTAAAAAAAATTTAAAATGCCATAAAATTTGAACCACTCGACCGATTGATGTCAAATTTACACCAAATATCGTTTTAAATGATCGTTCAAATGTGAAGAAAGTTTAAGATTAATCTGTGGAAAATTTGGAAAATTTTTTTTTTTTCGTGAAAGCTAATTTTTTTTTTTTGTTTACCAAAATGTTAATTTTATGACATGTCAAAACTTAATTAGATTAAAATCATAATTTAAAATCAATAATCGTGACAACATATCGGCATTTACAGCTGTTTACACCCGCATATCTCAGAATCTGCATAAGTTATAGAATTTGAAAACATTTTGAAAAAAAAATGAAATTGCAATAAAATCAGAACGACTAGACCGATTCTCGCGAAATTTGGTGTCCATGATGTTTCAAGGGTGGTCTATTTATGTACAAAATTTCAGCCCGGTGCCTCTCTAATTACGGAAGTTATAGCGTGAAAAAGATTTTATCAAAATTTTGAAAATACTGTGAAAAAAAAAAATTTTCAACCGATTCGCGCAAAGTACAATTCCAAACTTTGTTATATGATAACCTACTTGCGTGCCAGATTAGAAGGAAATCAGTAAAAAATTACGAGAGTTATCGTGCGCACAAGGAAATCTGCACATACACACACACCCATAAAAACCTAGGAAAACAAAGTTGGAAAAAGTGACTTTTCTATATTCAGAAAGAATGTGCTAATTATGTGCTTATTTCATCCAAGAAAAAAAATTTTTGTGCTATTTAATTATTTTCAAAAAATCGATTTTAAAAATGCCCTGCCACCTTTATATAACGCTAGCAGAACACATATTATATATCCATCAACGAGTATGAAAAAAAACATAAGAATTATGTACTTTTTATGTGCTTTCGGAATATGTAAGAGAAAACCCTGTAGGTCGAATATTTTTTGAAATACGACCCTTAAATAGCTTTGGCCACACCAAAACATGACTTGGTAGATTTTTTCGATATCGATGCATGTGAATACTCAATATTTATGTGCTTTTTATGTGCTTCCGAAATATGTGCAAGAAAACTTTTTATCCAGTTATTTTTCAGAATAACACCCCTTTCGAACTGCAGCTACCTTGAACACAAAACTTGATCTATTTTTTCAATGTTAAAGAAAGTAAATACTTAGTAATTATGTGCTTTTTATGTGCTCTACGAATATGTGAAAGAAAAGCCCGCAAGTCGAGTATTTTTCGGAATAACACGCCTTACAAACTGCAGCTACCCTAGAAACACAACTTTGACTATTTTTTTAATATCATAAAATGTCAATACTTGATATTTACGTGCTTCTTTGGTGCTCTACGAATATGTAAGAAAAAAGCTCGCACGTCGAGTATTTTTTTGAATACTCACCATTAAAAACTGCAGACGGCCTTGAAACACAACTTGGTCTATTTTTTCAATATTAAAGAATGTAGATATTTAGCAATGATGTGCTTTTTATGTGCTCTACAAATATGTAAAAGAAAAGCCCGCAAGTCGAGTATTTGGTAGAATAACACCCCTTACAAACTGCAGCTACCCTAAAAACACAACTTGGTCTATTTTTTCAATATAGGAAAATGTGAATTCTCAATAATTATGTGCTTTTTATGTGCTCTACGAATATGTAAAAGAAAAGCCCACAAGTCGAGTATTTTTCGAAATAACACGCCTTGCAAACTGCAGCTACCCTAAAAACACAACTTGGACTATTTTTTTAATATCATAAAATGTCAATACTTGATATTTACGTGCTTTTTATGTGCTCTACGAACACGTGAGAGAGAAGCCTGCAAGTCAAGTATTTTTTTGGAATACCGCCCCTTACAAACTGCAGCGACCCTAAAAACAAAACTTGGTCTATTTTCTCAAAATCATAGATTGTCAAAACTTAATATTTACGTGCTTTTTATATGCTCTACGAATATGTGAGAGAAAACTTCGCAGGTCGAATATTTTTGTAAATACTCACCCGTACAAACTGCAGCCAGCCTCAAAACACAACTTGGTCAATTTTTTTAATATAAGAGGATGTATATACTTAGTAATTATGTGCTTTTTATTTGCTCTACGAATATGTGAGAGAAATGCCCGCATGTCGAGTATTTTTTTAAATACTCACCCTTAAAAACTCCCGCCAGCCTCAAAACAAAACTTGGTTTATTTTGTCATTATCATAAAATGTCAATACTCAATAATTACGTGCTTTTTATGTGCTCTACGAATATGTAAGAGGAAAGCCCGCACTTCGAGTATTTATTTCAATACTCAGCCTCACAAACTGCAGCCAGCCTTAAAACACAACTTTGTCAATTTTTTTTATATTCGAGGATGGAGATACCCAGTAATAATGTGCTTGTTATGTGCTCTACGAATGTCTAAGAAAGAAGGCTACAAATCGAGCATTTTGTCAAATACTCACCCTCACGAACTGCAGCTAGCCTCCACTACACAACTTGGTCTATTTTTCCAATATAAAAGAATGTAAAAACTCAGTAATTATGTGCTTTTTATGTGCTCTACGAATATGTAAAAGAAAAGCCTACAAGTCGAGTATTTTTCGGAAAAACACGCCTTACAAATTGGAGCTACCTGAAAAACACAGCTTGGACTATTTTTTTAATATCATAGAATGTCAATACTTAATATTTACGTGCATTTTATGTGCTTCACGAATATGTAAGAGAAAATCCCGCAGGTCGAGTATTTTTTCAAATACTCATTCTCACAAACTGCAGCCAGCCTCAAAACACATCTTGGTCTAATTTTTCAATATTAGAAAATGTAGATACTCAGTAATTATGTGCTTTTTATGTGCTCTACGAATGTATAAGAGGGAAGGCTGCAAGTCGAACATTTTGCCAAATACTCACCCTCACAAATTGCAGCTAGCCTCAGAACACAACTTGGTCTATTTATCCAAAATCATAGAATGTAAATACTTAGTATTTACATTCTAAAAAATTGACCAAGTTGTGTTTTCAGGCCGGCTGCAGTTTGTAAGGCTAAGTATTCAAATAAACACTCGACGTGCGGGCTTTTCTCTTACATATTCGTAGAGCACATAAAAAGCACGTGAATATTAAATATCGACATTCTATGATATTGAGAAAATAAACCAAGTTGTGTTTTTAGGGTAGCTGCAGTTTGTAAGGGGTGTTATTCTGCAAAATACTCGACTTGCGGGCTTTTCTTTTACATATTTCCAGAGCACATAAAAAGCACATAATTACTGAGTATCTACATTTTCTAATATTGAAAAATTAGACCAACTCGTGTTTTGAGACTGGCTGCAGTTTGTAAGAGTGAGTATTTACAAAAATACTCGACCTGCGGAGTTTTTTCTCACATATTCGTAGAGCACATAAAAAGCACGTAAATATTAACTATCGACAATCTATGATATTGAGAAAATAGATCAAGTTGTGTTTTTAGGGTAGCTGCAGTTTGTAAGGCGTGTTATTCCGAAAAATACTCGACTTGCGGGCTTTTCTTTTACATATTCGTAGAGCACATAAAAAGCACATAATCACTGAGTATCTACATTATCTTATATTGGAAAAATAGATCACGTTGTGTTTGGAGGCTAGCTGCAGTTTGTGAGGCTGAGTATTGAAATAAATACTCGACGTGCGGGCTTTTCTCTTACATATTCGCAAAGCACATAAAATGCACATAATTACTAAGTATATGCATCCTCTGATATTGCAAAAATTGGGCAAGTTGTGTTTTAAGGCTGGCTGCAGTTTTTAAGGCTGAGTATTAAAATAAATACTCGACGTGCGGGCTTTTCTCTTACATGTTCGTAGAGCACATAAAAAGCACGTAAATATTAAGTATCGACATCCTATGATATTGAGAAAATAGACCAAGTCGCGTTTTTAGGGTAGCTGCAGTTTGTAAGGGGTGTTATTCTACAAAATACTTTACTTGCGGGCTTTTCTTTTACATATTTGTAGAGCACGTAAAAAGCACATAATTACTGAGTATCTGCATTTGCTAATATTGAAAAATTAGACCAAGTTGTGTTTTGAGGCTGGCTCCAGTTTGTAAAAGTGAGTATTTACAAAAATACTCGACCTGCGGGGTTTTTTCTGACATATTCGTAGAGCACATAAGAAGCACGTAAATATCAAGTATTGACATTCTATGATATTGAGAAAATAGACCAAGTTGTGTTTTTAGGGTAGCTGCAGTTTGTAAGGTGTGTTATTTCGAAAAATACTCGACTTGCGGGCTTTTCTTTTACATATACGTAGAGCACATAAAAAGCACATAATTACTGAGAATGCGCATTCTCTTATATTGGAAAAATAAACCAAGTTGTGTTTAAAGGCTAGCTGCAGTTTGTAAGGGTGAGTATTCAAAAAAAATACTCGACTTGCGGGCTTTTACCTTACATATTCGTAGAGCACATAAAAAGCACATAATTACTGAGTATTCACATTCTCTAATGTAAAAAAAATAGATCGACTTGTGTTTTAAGGCTGGCTACAGTTTGTAAGGGTGAGTATTTAAAAAAATACTCGACCTCCGGGCTTTTCTCTTACATATTCGGAGAGCACATAAAAAGCACATAATTACTGAGTATCTACATTCTCTAATATTTAAAAATAGACCAAGTTCTGTTTTAAGGCTAGGTGCAGTTTGTGAGGCTGAGTATTAAAATAAATACTCGACGTGCTGGCTTTTCTCTTACATATTCGTAGAGCACATAAAAAGCACGTAAATATTAAATATTGACATTTTATGATATTGAGAAAATAGTCAACGTTGTGTTTTTAGGGTAGCTGCAGTTTGTAAGGCGTGTTATTCCGAAAAATACTCGACTTGCGGGCTTTTCTTTTACATAGTCGTAGAGCACATAAAAAGCACATAATTACTAACAATTTACTTTCTTTAACATTGAGAAAATAGATCAAGTTGTGTGTTTAAGGTAGCTGCAGTTTGTAAGGTCTATTAAGCTAGCACCCCCACTGGGTCGAAAAAAAATGTTGGATACATGGGAATTATGGGCTTTTTATGGGCTCTCGAATGCCGCAAAAAAAAAATTTTGGGCTTCACCCAGTTCCGAGAAAATCAAAATTCAAAAGTGGGGGTGCTAGCTTGTCGGCAAGCCAGCGCTAACTTTTTTCCAGGTATACTTAGAGAAAGTTTTTTAGCGTCATATTTATGGGCTTTTTATGGGCTCCACAAATATCTTAGTCCCAGCCTCATTGGAGCTAACCCTAAAAATCTAGAAATTTTTCAAAAAAATGAAAAAAAATGAAAATTTTTTTTTTTCCACAAAACGTTTGCATGATTATTATAAGCTATTTATGGGCTCTCCGAATATGTTAATGTTCCTTCCGTCGGGATTAACCTAAAAAATCGAGGATTCTTCAAAAAAATTCAAAATCAAATATCCTATTTTTTCAATAAATTGTTTGCACGATAATTATAGGCTTTTTATGGGCTCTTCAATGGCACTGAAGAAAATTTTTGGGCTCCACGCAGTTCCGAGAAAATCGAAATACAAAAGTGGGGGTGCTAGCTTGACGGCAAGCCAGCGCCAACTATTTCCCCGGTAGACTTGGAGAAAGTTTTTGAGCGTCATATTCATGGGCTTTTTATGGGATCTACAAATATCTGAGCCCCAGCCTCATTGTAGCTAACCCTGAGAATTTAGAAATTTTTCAAAAAAATGAAAAAAATGAAATTTTTTTTTTTTCACAAAACGTTTGCATGATTATTATAAGCTATTTATGGGCTCGAATATGTTAATGTTCCTTCCGTCGGGATTAACCTTAAAAATCTAGGATTCTTAAAAAAAAATCAAAAATCATATTTTTTCAATTAATTGTTTGCACGATAATTATAGGCTTTTTATGAGCTCTTCAATGGCACTGGAGAACATTTTTGGGCTACACCCAGTTCCGAGAAAATCGAAATACAAAAGTGGGGGTGCTAGCTTGCCGGCAAGCCAGCGCCAACTTTTTTCCGACTACACTTAGAGAAAGTTTTTTAGCGTCATATTTATGGGCTTTTTATGGGCTCTACAAATATCTGAGTCCCAGCCTCATTGGAGCTAACCCTGAAAATTTAGAAATTTTTCAAGAAAATGAAAAGAATGAAATTTTTTTTTTTTTTTTTTTTTATAAAACGTTTGCATGATTATAATAAGCTATTTATGGGCTCTTCGAATATGTTTGATTGATACTTTGATACTTTGATACATTGATACTTCTCTTCGCTGATGGAATCGTGAATACCAGGAGAAAAAATCAATTAGTAAACAATTATTGTACCCGACTTACTTTCTGGAATTGCCGTGATGATTTCACGATTATTGATTTCCAATTAAGATTTTAGTCTAATTAACTGTTGACATGTATGAAAATTTCGATTTCGGTAAGCAAAAATAAAAAAAAAAACTTTTACGAAAAAAAAAAAAAATTTTAGAAATTTTCAACAGATTTATCTTAAATTTTTTCACATTTGAACGAACATTAAAAAAGATATTTGGTACAAATTTGACACCAATTGGTCGAGTGGTTCAAATCTTATGGTATTTTCAATTTTTTGGAAAATCTCGTTGGCGCGCTCACTTGTGTAAATTACAACATAACGACCGAAATTTAGTCCACATTTAAACATTTTTTTTCCAATAACATATTATTATAGATTTTTAGACGTCCGATCGAATAGCACTAGTGAGAAGCCGGAACGATTTTCATTTTTCAAGATAGTCTTATAAACAATAAAATGACGGGCTTGCGCGGCGTCTTGCATTTCTCACAGGCTCAGAGCTGGTAAAGAGCATGAATATAGTTCCGTCATTAGGAGACAGGTGGCGCTGTTTACTTTTGGCAAAAGCTCCGAGCCTCTGCAATGCGATCGTAGTATACACTATATATGGATTTGGCTTGTGTAATTAACATTCTGATTGTTTTGGAATATTTAGAAATCATCACAGAATTAATGTCCGGTCTGGTTTTACATATCTAATTTCTAGAAAGAAATATATCTTACCGCAAAGGTCTGTTGACATATGGTGTGCGGCCATTTTGCTTTCGGTATCTTTTGCCAAAAGTAAGCAGACTACTCGGCGCCACCTGTGTCCTAATCGGAAAACTTACTGACCAAAGTCGGTATCAAAATCTACTCCAGCATTCCCTTAAAGTTGAAATTTATGTTTATTGTATCTCGATTGTTTTCGAGATACAGCGGTTTGGGTTTTGCAAGAGTGCCACACACACACATACCTACGTACATCTGGACATTTTTTTCTAATCCACTTTTCTCGACGTTTTGGACTATTCTGAGTGTCTTGACATGAAAATATCGAAGTTTTTTTTTTAAATACAAAGCTTCCTCTATGAGGACGCAAAAATGAACAAAATTCATCCAGAGCGGGATTTTTTACAATTGAGCACGCCCATCAAGAAAGGGCGCCTCCGCGCGAACTTCGGTAAAAGTGTTGTCCATATCCAGAAAGCGGGAGGAAAAAAAGGTGTCAAATACAAAAATTAAAAATACCATTAAATAAACTTGGAAAATGCGACATTTTGTGCTAATATAATTTTTTGATCCGATTATTAGTTTAAGTAATCCTATATTAAAAATTTCACGGACGGCAAATACGAAATTCATTGTTAGCGATTTATTCGTACTCTAATTCGTCGGTGGTATCATCAGACACACAACTGGAATCGGGATCAAGCATGCATTGACATTTTTTGTTTACGTCAATGTGAATACCATGGTTATGATGAATCAATAAGCGCAACCATCATTGGTTTCCTGCGCATTAGTAAATCGGAGTCATTGAATATAAGTAAATCGAATTTACTGATAATGGCACCAACAAAAAAAATCAGTCTAGTAAGCAACCAGAAAAGCCCGCAACGCGCGTTTCAAGATACTCAAGTTTTGATGCTAACGAGTCGGATGATACAGATAAGGTACAAGAAACTGCAGCATTAACTACCAAATTTTCTAGCAACGCATCGTTCGATGGTATCGAGCCGGTGGACGACACGGTGTAAGTTATTTATTTATCTTAATTATATTGAACCCACGCGAAATGGGGAATTTGTGTACCTTTTTTACTCGAAAGGGCTTTTTCTCCGTGTTTTCTCCAATCTTATTTTATAATTGCAGTGAAGTCCTGCGTTATGTTGACTGCATAGACGGGCCAAAGGAGATCGATAGACACTGAAAATTTAAATTGCTCAAGTGCGTGCTGAATAAAAATGCGGGCAGACGCATTTAAAATTGCGGCTTCGTAAGTATAGTATTATCATGCTTATTCGGAACAGCGTTGCCAACCGTACGATAATTATCGTACACATACGACAATTTTGCCCTATGTACGATGTACGATAGGGCCTGTACGATCTACGACAATTATCCGATAAAAATGGCCTGTGTACGATAATCCGAAAAGCCCCTCCCAAATTGAAAAATATACATTTACTCAAGCAAACTAAGTCATCTGCGAGAAAGTATAGCTTAGTAGTATGTAATGTATGTATTATGCTTCGAACGTCTCAACTATCGATTGTCGGTTTCGATTTATCGATTGAACGTCGTTGGTTTCGTTTCGACGTATACTATTTTCAAGTCGTTTCCAGTCCTTGCACTGCCGGGTGTGAGTTCCGAGTTCCGAGTTCCGAGTTGGCAGAATGAAGGCGGTAAGTTTTATTTACTGAATACTATATCGGTCAGATGGGACATTGGTTTATTTGATTAAAATATGTCTAATGAAAATCGTTATTTGTTATTATATAGGCTAGAAATAGAAGACTAAATTAAAATATGCGAAAATTGTGATACTTGATGTAGTAAACATAACCTCCGAAAATGGATGGAAGTGACGAGTTTGACACTGACACGGAGAATACACCGCCGAAGAGGACGAACGGTAAGCGAAGCAAAAGCACAAAAGATGCACAACATAGAGCTCAGAAATTCCGCGTAGCCTGGTTGTAGAATGAAGATTTCAAATTCTGGCTGCTGCCTGTACCGAACAACAAGTTCAAAGCTAAATGCAAAATTTGTGGAGATGCCGAATTCACAGCAGAGCTCAGCGTTATTCGCAGACATGCTAAAAGAAAAAGTCATGTTGAGAAGAGTAACCAACTCTCCAGACATCAAGAGCAAATGCAGACTTTTCTGGCAAGGTCTAAAAAAAATGCAAGGAACATCGCAACAAACGAAAGTTGCTGAAATCAAACTGTGCGGTTTTTTAGCTGAGCATAATCCCGTATAGGCTCACAATTGGCCGAGCATTGGACCGGTGCTGGCGACCAGCCTTCCAGCAACGGTGCGGCAATGGTAACCGGTACTGGTGCAGCACTGGCTTGACTGCTGGATGATAACTTCGGCCCAGTGCCGCATGCCATGTGCTGGTCCATTGGTGGCGACCGATACTGGCCAGCAGCGGTGGATACTACTGATCCAGCAACGGCAGAAAATGGCCGCCCATTAATCCTCGCCATCCATGAGCCAATACTAGTCCCTATTTTTCTTATTCCTAGCACAATAGTGGCCAATGATCGCCGATAAACGTTCGCCGACGGTCAACAAAGCTATTGATAATATAGCAGAATAAACAGTTTAGTTATTATCAGTTAATTTCAGTTGAGCCAAATAAGTTTTGTAACTATGATGAGACTTGACCGAGCTTCACACACACACACATTTAGTCTTAACGTGTCTATGTTTCGCAACGCCCAGCTTGAAAACTTTGACCGTAGCGTTTCGGGAACATTTTCCAATGGATTTTTGTATGAATCTTCACTTTCAATAACGACGCTATCATTGGGCGATACGTCTGTTGCATTGAGGTTATGTTCACTGTCACGTCTTCCGGGTCTTTCGCCACTGTCACTGTCACTGTGATCACTACCATTTATTTTCTGTCGCTTTGAGGGAGGATCTTCTGCTTCGTTGATGCACTGATCATCTGACACTTAGGTTCTTTTTTTAAAATCTCGATTCTTTTTCATCCGATAATAGGTGAACATATTGATCGTAAAATTTGACGCGTGATTTCCACCTTTAACCCACCACGACTCACAGGATATTGTAGGAATTCATAGTACCGATGGCGCAATCGTCGGCACCAGCAATGGCCCAGCCGTGGAAAACTGCAGCAGCCCATGCTCGGTGCAAGTCTATCGGCCATCGCTGGTTGTCAGCAATGGGCCAGACGTGACAAAATGCTGGCAGTTCTTACTTGGTCGCGGCCGCGGGCCACTGCTGGCCCCAACGATGGCTCGATAGTCAACCAGTACTGGCTATCAATGGTTGGTAGCCAGTACTCACCCAATCATTGGCCCCGTTGTAACTGCTGGCATTTCCTATACGGGCAATATATTTGAGCGTTCAAGTAATCACGGCTCTTAGCACAGAAAAATTGAAGGATAAACGTGACCTACGAAACCATTTCTTCGAAGGATACCGTAGGTTTCTAATTACGAGCTGCACGGAGCTAAAAAAACGATTCGATTTTAAAGACCCAGTTCTTCCTCTTCTGGAAAATTTCACGCCGACAAAGGCAATGTCACAAGATTATCGAATTCATAGACCGTCCTTGTTTCCGATAATGACACTAATGCCCAGAATCGTTGATGAGAATTCATTTCAAATGACTGATGATGAATGGCGACAACTTCCGTTCTTCACATTGCCTGACGAGATAAGTCCTACCGTCGAAGGTGATATTTTCTGGCATAAAGTTCTTCAAATAAAAAATGGAAAGGTCGCTGTTTTCGCTAACTTGGCGAAATTTGCGCTTAATGCACTCGGCGTTCCACATTCTAACGCAGAATGCGAGCGCATATTCAGTAAAGTTAATTTATGTAAAACAAAAGTACGAAACAAGCTGATAACTGAGACCGTCGAAGGGCTACTTCTAACGAGCCAGCATTTGAATAAAAATTGCATCAAATTCGAGCCGTCAGAAAACATGTTAAAGAGAATGACAAAGTACCGAAGATCCAGAGAGTGTTGTCATTATGTTGGGTGATGACTACACATATCATTTCACAAGAGAAATAAGACTGCTTCGTAATCCTATAAATTTTATCGACGTGATCTCATATATAAGTTATATGAAACGATAAAAGTGCAAAAGATTCTACATAGTTTATAAGAACAATATCTGCGATATTAGTGCGAAGGTTAAAAAGTATCTTAAGCCATAAAGTCAGCTATAAAAATGTAGTTTTAGGTATTAAAGTAATATCGATTAATATAAAAATGTTTAATTAGTTAAAATAATAACTACCGATGTTACAGTGAGCTAAATTTCATGTTGTCACCGCAATAAATAACTTTTAAAAAAAATACAAATGTACGATAATTCCCGGCAACCGTACGATAATTTGAAAGAGGGAGTACGATCAGTCGTCCGGAACGGGTTGGCAACGCTGATTCGGAATATCAGTATTAATGAAGGTTTGTGCAACGGTACGAGACTGTTTGTTTTGGACTTGGGTCTCACATCGCTTAACACAGTTCGCGCGCGTCAGCGCGCGTCGTGGTTCTAGTAATTAATAAATACTGCATTCTTCATCGCGCCCGAATTCGGTGTTTTTCAAAGCTTAACTAGCCGATTCTAGCTCAATAAGTGGTGAAATGATTCGAAAATTTTTACAGTATCTCCAGAATATATACGTAACACCTTCAAAGTCAATGAAACACATAAAAATTGCATTTGTTCACTTATATTTAATAACAACTGGCGGGGAACCGGTAACCGGGATTCGGCCACTTTGGCGGAAAAAAATATGCGACGAACTTCAACTTTGAGAAAACTTCCAGCGTGCCGTTTTTTCATGACGTTTGAAGAAAACTTTCCGAAAATTTCAGTGTAATCGCTTCATAAATATTGTAACTATGGATAACTATGGATTATACTAGCAAAAAATGTCGACTTCTGCCAGGTTTATTTAATGGTATTTTTTTTACGCTTTTTTTTTCCTGGCGCTTTCTGGAGATGGACAATACTTTTATCTAATGTAAGTTCGCGCGAAGTCGCCTTTTCTTGATCGACGTGCTCAATTGAAACTTTACGAGCTACCCGCCAATAGTATTTCGACATTTGGTAAATCAGTTGATATCTTTGTCATAAGAGTCTTATAAAAACCACCTCTCCACTTAACTATTGTAGAATAATTTTACGAAAAAATGAAGACATCATAGAGAGCAGTCCTATAAGCAGTTTGTTCCGGATCATGCGCAGAGTTTAAAAAATCTGAATGTGGTTTACGAAAATAGTACGAAAACTGGTTCTCAATGAATGGATATAACTGCAATTTATCTGTTAGTTCACTGTTAAAAAAAAATTAAATTTACAATACAAATATTGGAAATTACTATTCAAGTGTATATTAAATTCACAAACTTTGTGCAGTAAATGAGAATTAATATACATTGTGTTGTAAATTTCCAAATAACCCGTAATTTTACTATACGTATAGTAAAATTACGGGTTTTTACTATACGTATAGTAAAATTACGGGTTACAACACACGGCGGAAATTTTAGTATCGGTATAGTAACATTACAACACATGGAGATAATTTTAGTATAGGTATAGTGAAGTTACAACACGAATATTGAAATTTACAACGCAATGTATATAAAATTCACAAACTTTGTGTAGTAAATGAGAATTAACATACAATGCGTTGTAAATTTCCAAATAATCCGTATTTTCACTGTACGTATAGTAAATTCACAACACACGGAGGCAATTTTAGTATCGATATAGTAACATTACAACACACAGCTTCGAATTTTTAAACAAATATTTAGAGCTCGCGCAAGTCATGTTTGTACTGAAAAATCATTTTTTTCACGAAATTATTATTTTTCCACTTAAATTCTTTAAGCTTTCCAACGTTTTTTTTCATGCATTATATCCAATAGGATCATCTGCATTGTGAATAATTTCAACAATTGTATTGAAAAAGTAAGAAGGCCCTTTGTGAATTCAAGTTTCAGTATTTTAGAAATACAATATGACGTTGGAATTCACAAATCTTCTCGCACTGTAAAAAATGTTCGAGTTTTTCCTATACAAACGTGTATGAATTTTGTAAAACTTGGTATAGGAAATCGAAATTAATATGTTTGCATAATAAATTTAATACAGATCAATGAAATTCGATAATCCGGTGATAGAAAATTACAAAACATGATTATTAAATCAATGATTACTAAATCAGTACATGAAAATCAACATGCATTTTAGGAATTTTAGTGCCCGATTTGAAAGTTAATACAAATTGTCGCATTACATTTAAGATCAAAGTTATCAAAATTTCAGTTACTAATGTTGAAAAATAGCCGTCAAAGTATTTGCAGTTTTATCCACATAGGTTTACTACTTTTTGCAAAATGTTTGTGTTTTTGCGACACAAACGTGTGAGAAATTTACAAAACGCGGTATAGAAAATAAACATTAATATAGTTGCACAGTAAATTTAATATGTGTGTATGGATTTTACCAATCCGGTGATATAAAATTATAACACATGATTACTAAATCAATCATTACTATATTAGTACATGAAAATCAACATGAATTTTTTGGATTTTTAGTGACTGATTTGAAATTTAATACACATTTTCCAACAATGAAAAAAAATCCGCACTAGATTGCTAACACTTATTACATAACATCGACTTCTGATAAGTTACTCGAGGTTTCCAAAATCGATTTTTTTTAAACACTGGAGCATCTCGCGCTGCTATTGCTGCAAATTTATGATTGATTTATGTTTGTTGCTAGAACTTCACAGGTCTGTGGATATAATTTTTTCGAAAATCCGGATACCTGAGCTTCCTCGTAAGAAAAAGATTCCATTCGTCTAAAAATTATGTTCACTTGAATATTTCCAACCCACTTCGCGCTCTGATTGCAATCAATTGAATATTTTGTTATGTCAATTATAAGTATGCTTGAGAGAATAATAGTTATACAACTCTTATGTCATTTAGATATCCAAAATTACTAAGTCGTTGACAGCGTAGTTGGCAGCGTGCGTGCGTTGTTAGGTAATTAGGTAGGTAGATCGTAGGTTCAAACCACAGTGTAAGCGAAAAATTTTCTGTAGCGAAAACCAATACCCAACAATTTCTGATGACATAATTTGTTTGAAAAAATAATGTCCGGATAATATTTCTATTTTTTAAAATTGTTTTTATGTCCACTTTAAATTTCCAACACATATGTGCTTGAGTTTTCAGATACCGCTCATATAAAAATTCATCATACATGTTTTGAAATTTAATGCACAGTTTATGCATATAGTCATATTGACATTAAATCTTAATAACGTTGAATTTTAATATTCCTCTAAATGTTATGATTTTTCATATACACATGTATACAAAATTTCATATACGGTATCTGCAAAAAAACTTCCAACACTTTTGTATTAATTTTAATACAGATTTTTTTAACAGTGCGAGTATAGTCATAAATTAATGAAAATTTGTTGTATTTTCTGCACGGAACTTAAACTTTACAAAAAAATAGTGGTTGAAATTTGTTATACTTTTAGTGAAACGTATGAACGAATTTTTTTGTATTCGTGTTCTGCTACGATAATAGAAGTTGATATTACGCTGTTGAAAATATCAATAACAGTAAAAAATTAATATCTGTCGATAGGCGCAGGTTTTATGAAGTTTACATGTAACATTGATGTAGGTATTAAAATCAATAAAAAGAATGGTAACAGCAGGATTCGACCGGCAACCTAACGATTATGAGTAGGGTGCATTATGCATTATATTCACTTGAAAATATTTCCGTACACACTTCACGCTCTGACTGCAATCATGCAACCATTTTAATATGTCAATGATAAGTATGATTAAGAGAAGAATAGTTGTATAACTTTTATACCGTTTTATATCCAAAACTACTAAGTCGTTGATAGCGTAGTTGGTAGCTTGCGTGCGTGCGTTGTTAGGTACTTAGATAGGTAGGTCGTAGGTTCAAACCCCGGGGTAGGCGAACAATTTTCTTTGGCGAAAACCAATAGCCAATGATTTCTAATGACATAATAATGTCTGAAAAAATAATGCCCGAGTAATAATTCTATTTTTTTCAGTTGTTTTTAAGCCCATTGTAAATTTACAACACAGATGTTGTAAATTTACAACACATGTGTATGAAGTTTTTGTACCAAAGCCGTTTATGAAATTTCAACTGTGACGTTGAGTTTTACAAAACAGATGTGTTGTAAAATTACAATCCAGGAACGGTAAATTTGTTATACCAGTGTTGTAAAATTCAACGTCGCAGCTGAAATTTCATAAACGGTTTTGGTAAAAAAACTTCATACACATGTGTTGTAAATTTGCAACAAATTTTTTTAACAGTGTTGCTATCCGATCGTATTCTGCTACGTCCGGCTTCCGGAGAGCTGCTCTACTCAAGTTGAGATAAGAACTCCTGGCTGGCGCACCGCAGTCACCCAGCCACTACATTGTGGTCGCATACTCGCGTTCATATTCGTATTCTTCCACTGTGGAACATTAATCGTCGAAGACGTGCAAAATCTCCGTGCAACACTGAATAATCGGTGAATTTTTCTTAAGTCAGTTTATGTCTTATGCTTGGCATCACACTAGGCTGCCGCGAAAAGCAAACACAATAAATATGACTTTAAGTATCGTGCAATAGTAATACCCTGTTGAAAAGGTCTGATAGAAACCGTTAGAAGATAACAAAAACCACATAGATACTGATACAATATTCTATCAGTATCTATGCGGTTTTTGTCATTTTCTATCGGATTCTGTCGGACCGTTTGAACAGGGTACACAGAGATACGACGACTAGGAGACTGGGGAGCCAATACACGTGACTAAAGGAGCCTAAAGGAGCCTAAAGGACTTATAGCTATCTTGAGACGATACGGGTTTGAATCGAGTTAAAGACAACAATTTGCGGATCCTTACCACTGGTGAGTCATACACGTTCATGTGCGTGTGTGTGTGCACTAGGGTGTGCCAAAAAAAATGTAGTTTCTTTAATTAAACTTACAACAGTGTGTCTGGACCTCCACATGTACCTTTTCACATAGAATCCGGCGGAAAATTTTTTCGAAGTATCATTTTCTGTATATTTATCGCTAAAACTACATATCGATTAAGCGACCTCTAAGGATAACTTGCCAGCGCTTATCTTTTGCACAGTTTAGTGTGTGGTCAGCACCTCGAATTTAAGCCTTGGGGAACATAAAAAAATACAATATTGAGTCAACGAAAGAGAAATTGCATCGAAAAGTGATGTTAAACCAAATAAATTTTTTAATATGTCTGGATTTTATTTTGGAACTAATTTTGCTTCCTCATAGAGGAAGCTTTGTTTTCATGAAAATTTTTTTTTTCGAGATTTTCATGTCAGTACACTCAGAATGGGCCAAAACGCCGAGAAAAGTGATTTAGAAAAAATGGCTGTATATGTGTGTGTGTGTGTGTGTGTGTGTGTGTGTGTGTGTGTGTGTGTGTGTGTGTGTGTGTGTGTGTGTGTGTGTGTGTGTGTGTGTGTGTGTGTGTGTGTGTGTGTGTGTGTGTGTGTGTGTGTGTGTGTGTGTGTGTGTGTGTGTGTGTGTGTGTGTGTGTGTGTGTGTGTGTGTGTGTGTGTGTGTGTGTGTGTGTGTGTGTGTGTGTGTGTGTGTGTGTGTGTGTGTGTGTGTGTGTGTGTGTGTGTGTGTGTGTGTGTGTGTGTGTGTGTGTGTGTGTGTGTGTGTGTGTGTGTGTGTGTGTGTGTGTGTGTGTGTGTGTGTGTGTGTGTGTGTGTGTGTGTGTGTGTGTGTGTGTGTGTGTGTGTGTGTGTGTGTGTGTGTGTGTGTGTGTGTGTGTGTGTGTGTGTGTGTGTGTGTGTGTGTGTGTGTGTGTGTGTGTGTGTGTGTGTGTGTGTGTGTGTGTGTGTGTGTGTGTGTGTGTGTGTGTGTGTGTGTGTGTGTGTGTGTGTGTGTGTGTGTGTGTGTGTGTGTGTGTGTGTGTGTGTGTGTGTGTGTGTGTGTGTGTGTGTGTGTGTGTGTGTGTGTGTGTGTGTGTGTGTGTGTGTGTGTGTGTGTGTGTGTGTGTGTGTGTGTGTGTGTGTGTGTGTGTGTGTGTGTGTGTGTGTGTGTGTGTGTGTGTGTGTGTGTGTGTGTGTGTGTGTGTGTGTGTGTGTGTGTGTGTGTGTGTGTGTGTGTGTGTGTGTGTGTGTGTGTGTGTGTGTGTGTGTGTGTGTGTGTGTGTGTGTGTGTGTGTGTGTGTGTGTGTGTGTGTGTGTGTGTGTGTGTGTGTGTGTGTGTGTGTGTGTGTGTGTGTGTGTGTGTGTGTGTGTGTGTGTGTGTGTGTGTGTGTGTGTGTGTGTGTGTGTGTGTGTGTGTGTGTGTGTGTGTGTGTGTGTGTGTGTGTGTGTGTGTGTGTGTGTGTGTGTGTGTGTGTGTGTGTGTGTGTGTGTGTGTGTGTGTGTGTGTGTGTGTGTGTGTGTGTGTGTGTGTGTGTGTGTGTGTGTGTGTGTGTGTGTGTGTGTGTGTGTGTGTGTGTGTGTGTGTGTGTGTGTGTGTGTGTGTGTGTGTGTGTGTGTGTGTGTGTGTGTGTGTGTGTGTGTGTGTGTGTGTGTGTGTGTGTGTGTGTGTGTGTGTGTGTGTGTGTGTGTGTGTGTGTGTGTGTGTGTGTGTGTGTGTGTGTGTGTGTGTGTGTGTGTGTGTGTGTGTGTGTGTGTGTGTGTGTGTGTGTGTGTGTGTGTGTGTGTGTGTGTGTGTGTGTGTGTGTGTGTGTGTGTGTGTGTGTGTGTGTGTGTGTGTGTGTGTGTGTGTGTGTGTGTGTGTGTGTGTGTGTGTGTGTGTGTGTGTGTGTGTGTGTGTGTGTGTGTGTGTGTGTGTGTGTGTGTGTGTGTGTGTGTGTGTGTGTGTGTGTGTGTGTGTGTGTGTGTGTGTGTGTGTGTGTGTGTGTGTGTGTGTGTGTGTGTGTGTGTGTGTGTGTGTGTGTGTGTGTGTGTGTGTGTGTGTGTGTGTGTGTGTGTGTGTGTGTGTGTGTGTGTGTGTGTGTGTGTGTGTGTGTGTGTGTGTGTGTGTGTGTGTGTGTGTGTGTGTGTGTGTGTGTGTGTGTGTGTGTGTGTGTGTGTGTGTGTGTGTGTGTGTGTGTGTGTGTGTGTGTGTGTGTGTGTGTGTGTGTGTGTGTGTGTGTGTGTGTGTGTGTGTGTGTGTGTGTGTGTGTGTGTGTGTGTGTGTGTGTGTGTGTGTGTGTGTGTGTGTGTGTGTGTGTGTGTGTGTGTGTGTGTGTGTGTGTGTGTGTGTGTGTGTGTGTGTGTGTGTGTGTGTGTGTGTGTGTGTGTGTGTGTGTGTGTGTGTGTGTGTGTGTGTGTGTGTGTGTGTGTGTGTGTGTGTGTGTGTGTGTGTGTGTGTGTGTGTGTGTGTGTGTGTGTGTGTGTGTGTGTGTGTGTGTGTGTGTGTGTGTGTGTGTGTGTGTGTGTGTGTGTGTGTGTGTGTGTGTGTGTGTGTGTGTGTGTGTGTGTGTGTGTGTGTGTGTGTGTGTGTGTGTGTGTGTGTGTGTGTGTGTGTGTGTGTGTGTGTGTGTGTGTGTGTGTGTGTGTGTGTGTGTGTGTGTGTGTGTGTGTGTGTGTGTGTGTGTGTGTGTGTGTGTGTGTGTGTGTGTGTGTGTGTGTGTGTGTGTGTGTGTGTGTGTGTGTGTGTGTGTGTGTGTGTGTGTGTGTGTGTGTGTGTGTGTGTGTGTGTGTGTGTGTGTGTGTGTGTGTGTGTGTGTGTGTGTGTGTGTGTGTGTGTGTGTGTGTGTGTGTGTGTGTGTGTGTGTGTGTGTGTGTGTGTGTGTGTGTGTGTGTGTGTGTGTGTGTGTGTGTGTGTGTGTGTGTGTGTGTGTGTGTGTGTGTGTGTGTGTGTGTGTGTGTGTGTGTGTGTGTGTGTGTGTGTGTGTGTGTGTGTGTGTGTGTGTGTGTGTGTGTGTGTGTGTGTGTGTGTGTGTGTGTGTGTGTGTGTGTGTGTGTGTGTGTGTGTGTGTGTGTGTGTGTGTGTGTGTGTGTGTGTGTGTGTGTGTGTGTGTGTGTGTGTGTGTGTGTGTGTGTGTGTGTGTGTGTGTGTGTGTGTGTGTGTGTGTGTGTGTGTGTGTGTGTGTGTGTGTGTGTGTGTGTGTGTGTGTGTGTGTGTGTGTGTGTGTGTGTGTGTGTGTGTGTGTGTGTGTGTGTGTGTGTGTGTGTGTGTGTGTGTGTGTGTGTGTGTGTGTGTGTGTGTGTGTGTGTGTGTGTGTGTGTGTGTGTGTGTGTGTGTGTGTGTGTGTGTGTGTGTGTGTGTGTGTGTGTGTGTGTGTGTGTGTGTGTGTGTGTGTGTGTGTGTGTGTGTGTGTGTGTGTGTGTGTGTGTGTGTGTGTGTGTGTGTGTGTGTGTGTGTGTGTGTGTGTGTGTGTGTGTGTGTGTGTGTGTGTGTGTGTGTGTGTGTGTGTGTGTGTGTGTGTGTGTGTGTGTGTGTGTGTGTGTGTGTGTGTGTGTGTGTGTGTGTGTGTGTGTGTGTGTGTGTGTGTGTGTGTGTGTGTGTGTGTGTGTGTGTGTGTGTGTGTGTGTGTGTGTGTGTGTGTGTGTGTGTGTGTGTGTGTGTGTGTGTGTGTGTGTGTGTGTGTGTGTGTGTGTGTGTGTGTGTGTGTGTGTGTGTGTGTGTGTGTGTGTGTATGTGTGTGTGTGTGTGTATGTTACACGATCGAAAAATGTAAATCTTTATAACTCGGGAATGCCTTGAGATATCAAGCTGAAATTTGGACCATAGATAGAGGGATCAAGCCTCATCGTTCATACAGATTTTTGTTAAAATCCACTTCATCGTCAAATTATTACGCGTTTTTAAATTTTTTGAAAAATATCTCTTTACGCGATAACTCCTTCAATTTTCGAGATATTGATCTTAAAATTGGTGTGAATGTGAGCTTTCATACACCGATGATCGCTATTGAATTTGGTTAAGATCGGTTGAACCGTTCAAATTTTATGATGTTTTGAATTTTTCAAAAAATTGACATTATCGCTCTATTGTAACTTTTGCAAAACGTAAGATAGCGAGCTCAAATTTTGTATATAAATGAAACAATATTCAGCCATTATATATGTATAATTTAGTGACGAACGGTATGAAATTTTTGATTTTATAGAATGTTGAATTATTTTTAAAAATATACATTCTCACATTCACTTTCGGAAACGCTCTAATAATCACGAAATAACGTAATAACGAAATAGAAGAAGCGAATCCACAACATGTATATTTATCTAATTAAAACAAGGATGCAAAATAGAACCTTGCACATTGCTTCCTCATTATTTTTTGCGATTTACAAAGCTTCCTCTATGAGGAAGCCAAAAATTGAATAACATACTTCCTCATAGAGGTAGCTTTGTAAATCGCGAAAAATAATGAGGAAGCAATGTGCAAGGTTCCACTTTTTTTTTTCGTTATAATAGCTCGACTTGTCTACCAGACTCAATGCGGCAAGTATCGAGAGTCGCAGTAGCGACTCGACGCCAAGTTAAAATATTGTCTTCCCACGGAGATTTTCTGTCTGACTCGATCCTATTTTTCGGACCACTGGTTCGTATATTATTAATTTATACATGATTGAAAACATAACATTGATTTATTTATTTTTTCCTCACATCTAGCTTAAGTCGTTATGAATTTCATATTGAACGTTGCAAAAACATTGAGTTATGCAAGGAACGTCTTTCGTGTATATTCTGAATATATACATAGTCTGAGATCAATAAATATGATTTATTATTATTATGGTGGAAAAAATCTTTTTTTTTGGCACCCTAGTGTGCACGTGTGCGTGCCTGTATGTGTGTTTTGGATTGTTCCAATTTTTGACAAAATGTATGCAGAAATTTAGATTTTATAGTTTTTTTTATTTAAAAAATGGCGTAGACGTTCTATCTATCGTAAAACTTCCCATGTTTTGCTGTATAGTTCGTTATAAGTGGAATTAGATTTAAAATTCAAGAATATTAGATTATACATGATGTACTGGAGATCGGTAAGAGGGTTCGGATTATATGGAAATTTGAATTTATAAAATTGTTTCTTGACGACTAGAATTTCGCTAAACTTCAGTATCTTAAATTTATTAAATGATTAAAGATGACTTTTGAATAAATTAACTTTAAATCAGAAAATTCTTTATCTGCAATTAATTATGTTCTGAGAAATGGGTTGTTTTTATTCATAAAAATCTAGTATGAAGATATATCTTCATATGGCAGTGAGCTACATAATGTATACGAAATATGGTATTTTAGTTTTCCTAAATTTTTTGTCGAAGTATATGTATAATCGTTACGAAAAAATATGTTTTCGGCAATTTAGGGAATTTTATGGTTATAGCAAATATAATTGTAGTAGCAATCATCAAAATGATAATTTCAAAAACTATTCTAATCGTTTCAAATATGCCGTTTGGTTACATATACGATTTCAACTTTTGTTTCCAATAACCTTGCAAGTATTGTTTATTGAACCATATTATCATCGCTTCAACCATAAAACATTGCAAATGTTCCTATATTCGTTTTATCATGTGAAATCGTTAAGTCAACGATATGCTTTTCTCTCAGTGCATTTGCCGCCAAATTTGCAACAACAGAAGTGGCAAAAAGTGGGATTCAAATTCGTTATCAGTTGTCGCACAGGCTATGGATACTGCAGCAACAGAGAGTACACATTGTGGAACTCCATTTGCCGCAGTGTAGAAGTACGGTACTTAACGATAAACAGTGGATCGAATTAAAGAAAGTAAAGAAAACAGATAAAACCTCGTTGACGGGATTCGAACAATACTGACGGAATGTCACACTTTTCTAGGAATTTATCAGTTTGGTGAAATTCAGACATTTCATATACTTTAAATAAACGAAGAAAATATATAAATGCTTAGACACTCTACATTCTCGGCACGTTTTTCTGTCTGGGCACCGATCTACTTCATCAGATATTTGTATTGATAAATGTAGGGTAGCACCCGTTACTATATGGTTTTGTACAATATTTCAACATCTATTGCATATGACAGCCATTAATTTGAGTATCCCATTCTGATGTTGCAAATTTGCCTGCAAATGTGGATGCACCTTCATCCAATAATTGCGAAATCGCTTCCAAACGGATCTGCAAAAGATAATTGTTAGTTGTCGATATTTTGTTAGCAACACATTGTTTTTACAAGTGTTTTTTTAAATATTTTCTCCATATTCTTAACAACAAATTGCAGCACATAAATTCCCTAGGTTGCTTCTGCAACTTTTGCTATGTGAGTAGAAGAGCGCTAGAATTATTCTTCCTTTCTTGAATGAAAAAACCAACGAGTGTATACATAAAGAAAAATATAATTGAATACCCCAAATCGATATTTTTAAAGCCGATAATCAATCCAAGTATCTTGTATTTGAAGCAACTATATATGTGGTCAAAACGCGAATATGTTGTATTGAATAAATGCATACATGTAATTGACTACAGCGACTGAACATCTAATTTATTTGAATCAATGTAAACAGTTCAATTGAAATGGCCATACATTTCGTTAAGCCAATTGAATAAATGTTTGTATGAATCCAATTTATGTTTGCATCACTAGAATCTTTAAAATTAAACCTGTATAATGTTAAGCTGTTCACATAGAAAAAGTAGGATTAATTGGGTGTGGGTCAATATAGCGAATAACCAAAATAGTGAATGGCTAAAATAGCGAATTTCAAAATAAGAAACGTCTAAATATGGAATGGTCATTATTATGAAATTCGCTACTTTAGCCTTTTGCTATTTTAGCCATTCGCTATTTTGATTGCATTTTAATAAAATTGGGGGTCAAAATAACAAATGATGAACATAGCGAATGGCTGAAATATCAAATTTCATAATGATAGCCATTCTAGATTCAGACGTTCCTTATTTTTAAATTCGCTCTTTTAACCATTCGCTATTTTGGTCATTCACTGTTTTTACCCCCACCCGATTGATTCAATTATGCCTTATTTGAGCGAATTAAATGTTGCATTGCAATGGAGAAATACTTAATTGAATAAACTGAATAATGTGGTAGAAAACAACTCAACAATGGAATAAACAAATAATTGGAACAACTGAATATTTAACAAATTCAAATATATATAGTTCACATTAAAGAAATAATGTTTTCCATTAATGATAGATTTACTGAATCAAATTGATGATATAATATGAAAACTTTTATTGTCTGACATATTTATTGAATTGTTTTATTGATTTAACAAATCAAGAAATTAAATACATAATTGATTCAAATACATCCTGCATTTTGTATACGTTTAAAAAATATATGTTATTAGAATCAAGTGAAATATTTGCTGTAACAAAAAATAATTATTGTTATAAAAATAAATGAAAATTCTGTAAGTCCCACTGTTAAGATAGTCTATGTGATCGGTAAAGCTAGCTCAAAAAGTATGTCTTTACAATTAACATGGCAGTATGCATAACAGATGCTGTTATGAATGTTCCTAGTGTACCACGTTTTCATGTACCATTGTTAGGTGCCACCTGCGATTTAGCTTATAAGTTTATATGTATCTCACATAAACAATCTATATTTAATACATTTTTATAGGTTTTCCATTACAATGTACCTCCTTGCTATAGAACATATCAGTTCTGCAGAGCAATAAAGATTTTATTCTATTTTATAATGAAGTAAAGGAATCAGTAGACATCATCTTTAATCTTTGTATTCTTAATCTGCGTTAAGAATACATGAATATATAGAAATCAAAAATTATATATCGGTATTGTGAGAAAATTATACTTCAAAAATCATATCCTTCCCTGGGCCTACAAGAGAAATTCTATCATTTTCAATGCAGACTTTAGATTGTAAATTTAAAGTGCTATCATACTCATTATACAAGTAATAAACTGTACATATAATGTACATGTAAATGTACATATCATGTACATTACATGTACATTTACTTCTATAATAATATAAAATACTCACCTTCAATATCAATTACCACTGCGAAAGATTGCATAGAGGAAACAAATTAGTTCCTTCGGAGCAATCTAACTCCAAACGTCAAATATAAAAACAATTAATTACTAAATATGATTAGTGAAACAAAGTGAAAAGACATAAAATTCAACTTATCAAAGAAGTCACACTGCAATTCTGCACAATTTGACAGGTTGACTCTACGAAGTTCTCAACAGCTTGCAATAGGGTTTGATAAAACCCTACATAGGCAGTAAAAACATCTATCGATGAATGTATACTTACTGTCAGACAAGAAGATAATCCAACGACGAAGAAGATGGAATCTGCAATAACTTCCCTCGACGAACAGCTTTCTAGGCGAAGAAACCCTGTGCGATGTTCCGATACCTCAAATAAAATGAAAATACATATTTACCCACAGAAATACACAAAACATGAAAAAAACTAACCTCGTTAACTATTCCGTGCATAAAAATCTGCAAGAAAACCCTAAAAAAACGCTTTACTCTCAATCGCAACACTGACACATAAGATTACGGCTATGATCCATAATCGTAATTCGCAGAACTCGAAACCCCGCACAGAATACAAAAAATATTTCATTTAAACTCTGGGCTCCCCGAGTTGGCGTTCCGCACCTGAGCAAGCGAAAGCTCCCGTAATTCCGCCAAGTGCCGATAGATGGCCAGCGCGATGAGACCTTTCTCGCGAATGAGTTGTAACCAGGCCCCTATATAAGAGGCCGAAAATAACAAACATTTATCCGCAATCTCTCCTGCACGTCTCTAGATTTGGAAACAAGCTCGAAAGTAAGGACCAGAGGAGACACGCTGTTTAGCGTAAACCCATTATTAAAAAGTACTCGCTGCCATAAGCGAGGAATAATCATAAAAACGTTTTAAGGTTTGCTGCATTAAGCGAATCGTTCAGAGAAAAATTAACTCGCTGTCCATAAGCTTGGTCAATATTACTTTTCATGCGCATCACGCTCAGCGATAATTTTAATTGTAAATACATTAAAAAAAATATATATATATATATGGGGCAGTCCATGCCAACGGTCAACGGTTGACCCTCAATTTTTTTTTACGACAATTTTTAATGTTATTATTCCAACTGAACAATGCATGGGGAATTTTTTTCAGATTTCTTTTCATCGAAATTTTTGAGTTATAAATAATTGAAGCTAACTAAAAAAATAGCACGATTTAAAAATCTCAAAAATACTATGACGAAAACAACATTTTTTATCACAAGGAAAATGGGAAAGAAGACCTTGTTTAATTCTTTTTTTTTTTTTTTTCATTGTATAATATTAATTAAAGGTATTTCAAACGTCAAGAAAAACTCCCCGATTTATAAATCTCTAAAAAAAAAACTAAAATAGTACATTACGATACGAGTGCGAAAAAACTTTTTCTGAGAGTGTGAATTTGCAACATGAGCCGAAGACGAGTGTTGCAATCACACGAGTTAAGAAAACGTTTTTCGCATGAGTATCGTACAAAATTTTATTTCACGTGGTGTGTAAACGACGTTTGACGCACGCGAAAACCGCGTTCTACGCACTGAGTGAAATAAAATACTTTATTTATTCATTATTATTATTCTGAAAAAAAATAACTGCCGGTTCTATGTGAAAAGGTACATATGGAGGTCCAGACACACACTTTTGCAAGTTGTATGTATGTATGTATAGTTTATTGCCTCGTGGGGTAAGCTCCCCATGACAAGGGAAAGCCATTTACAATTTTCTTTTTACAATCCAAACTTATCAAGCTAATTACAGCACTTATAAACCTAACTACAGACTAGTTTCTTATTATTTTAATTTGTTTCTCGTCTAGAGTCACATAGAATCTATTTATACCCTTTGATTTTTTTTCTTTTATTTCATCTTAATTTTTTATTTATCGCTAATTTCTTAACCCTATTCATTTCGGCAGAAAGCCCTTAGCGCCAGAGCTCCTGTCATATAATAAAATAAATCATTCGTTGCCGCTACTTCGTGGTTATCTAGGAGCGCGATTAAACTATCCCCTTCAGCAGTGTATTTTCTTAGATATCTTTCGCTTAAGGAGGTTCGTAAAAAAAAATCAAATCCAAGATAAAATTGTAAAAAAAAATCCTATAACAGCTGTAATAATAACGGAAACGTACGCAAAATTTTTAAGGGATTCACCGTGTAGTTTCCGAGATATTAAATAACAAAGTTGGGACTATTTACATGTAAAGAAAAGTAAAGTGAGTCGAATATTGAACTTTTTACGTCTTTGCAAGAGCTAAATCCAAGATAGAATAATCAAAAAAATATGTAGACGTCTGGAAAAGTATCCTGAATAGGACACGAGCTTGAAATTTGAAGGTCACCGCGAAATTGACAGAGAAATCGTTAATTTTTTGCCTTTACGCCTAACGCGGCTCGCATGGTGTCTCGCTCACACGGCGTCAGCCCCTTACCGCGCAGCACAACAGTGCCTATCCCCACCCTGCCGCCATCACCGAACCTCCTTAAGCTTTCGTATATTGGGCAGATTAGGATGAAGTGTTCTAGTGTTTCGGGCTTATGAAGGTTACATATAGAGCAATTTTCGTGCGGAGAAAGATTATACATTTTTACAAATTTAATAAAAGAATCTGAATTCTATTTTTTAAATATATATTTATATGAATTAGGGTGCCATCACAGCATTTTTGAGATTTGTAAATCGTAACGTTGTGCATTTAACGTTTAAAAAACCTTTGAATAATGTTATAAAATGGAATAAAAATAGCAGGAGGTCTCGGCCCACTCTGGCCTATGATTCAAACGTTTTGTTGCACATCATAGTATGTTTGAGAATTTTTTTTTAGTTTTTAAAATTAGGCCGTTTTTTAGATAGCTTTAATTATTTATAACTCAGAACTTTCGATATAAAAAAATCTGAAAAAAATTCTGCATGCATTTTTCAGTGGGAAGAATAACATAAAAAATTGCCCCATATATAATTTAAAAATTTGTCATCCCCAACGTTTTCGCTGATCACTGACATAAGCAATTATTCTTTTTTCCAGGATCTCGCTGATCATAAGCGTGGCGTCAATCTCAAAACTTTTTAAGCTCGCGACAGTGTAAAAAGACCTTCGATCTTATAAAAAGAATTAACGTTAAATGTTAAATAAATGATTTGTTATCTCCCTGCGAGAAAAATTAAAATCAATCATAAAATTGAACACTAAAAAATAAATGGTTTTGTCCTTTGCCTGAGACAGCGTTATGATTTACTAATTACATTGCTTGACTTCCTTTTTACTAATTACTTTGTTTGGTTTTCTTTTTGTTAACTAATAGATGACGAAAAAGCGTAGCACAAATTATCTGCGCCACCAAATTAAACGTTTTCGTCAAAAACACCCGGACAAAACTTTTATCCTTCCCTCAGACCCTCGCCAATTCCGGCCTGCTCCCGAATTCCTCCACCGTCCGTGGAAGTTAATTCCGATCACATTCACTCCCAAACCAATAATCCACAAAACACCACAACAAACAGATCCACCCGCTCCTCCCAAGGAGGTACTCGTTACTCATACACTCATCACTCCCACCCAAAAAAAATCACCATCACCAATACCCGCACACCTCACACCAATTCCAGACACACCACATTCACCTACACCCACACTCATCACAGCCACACCAAAAACACCTATGTAAACACTGTCAACCGTCGACATCAACATCATACCAGCAAGATACAAGCTTTCTACACCACTCATCTCACCTTCAACCACCTATGACCCGCTCTACCCCTTGGGATCACCGTCCAATAACGACGAGGAGTTCGAAGGCCTAAACGTCAAGCTCGCAGCAGAGACCGAGAAGCCCCCAAGAAGCCAGAATCTCGAGAACTATGTTCCCACCCGGATATCCACTCGGCCGCGGCGTCTAGTAACGAGCACTCGCTTCCATCAATTTCTCGTGGAGAGCCCCATTAAACCGGAACCTCGGCCATCCACCATGAAACGGCCGATCCTCCGACGGATCCCGGCCCAGGAACATCCAGCCAAACTCCCCATCCGGCATACTCTCCTACTATCGCCACAGAAAAAACCTCGACGCCTCTAAAGACGCATTTTTTTTTATCTTTTAAATCAACTCATTTATTTATCGTCTTGTTTTTTTTATGTCCGAGTACCGAACATGTGTTTAATATTTACCGCTCATACCTGTCTTTATGAATAAACATTCTTCTCATTAACATACAACTATAATTCACCGTGTTTTCATTTATAACAACACGCGTTAAAATTTAAACCCTTACAACACCCTTCGTTGAATTAAAATGGATAAAATATGCCACTTTTGGAGGTTTATCCAAGGGTTTAAGAACTTCATCTTACTCTGTACAACTTAAATGGATGTTCAAACATAAGAATTTCAGTCTACAGTAGACTTCGTTTACGCCATTCGGGTAAGATCTGTCTTTTTCGGGGGTTTTGAAGAGGGTCTAATTTTTAACTCGGGAATCCTTTCGCAAGCCTCAGCGTTTTGCTGTTTCATTTCAGCAATCCGTTTCATTGTTTGTTTGTCTTCGGAATCCACTATCGCCAACAATTTCCTCTCGATCATTACAATCTTCGACTATGAAAATTATCAACGTGAATTTCATGCTGAAAAGTTTGTATGTCCCGGCTATTAGAACTGTCTGAGGCCAAGCTGACATCGATGCCTTCATCTTGTATAGGTTTGAAAGGTATAGAGCTTTGAAATTATCGCTGTCATCGCCCAATACCAACATCTCATATCCTATAACAAGGATGCAAAGTAGAACCTTGCACGTTGCTTCATCATTATTTTTCGCATTTTACAAAGCAACCTCTATGAGGAAATATGTTAATCAATTTTGGCTTCCAAGTAGAGGAAGTTTTATAAAAAGCGAAAAATAATGAGGAAGCAATGTGCAACATTGTACTTTGCATCCTTGTTTTAATTAGATAAATAAACATGTTGAGAATTCACTTTTTCTATTCCGTTATTCCATTATTTCGTTATTATTACAGCGTTTCCGAAAGTAAATGTGATAATGTATATTTAAAAAAATAATTTAACATTCCACAAAATCAACAATTTCACACCGTTCGTCACTAAATTATACATATATAATGCATATTGTATAATGAATATTGTTTCATTAACATACAAAATTTGAGCTCGCTATCTCAAGGTTTGCAAAAATTGTAATAGAGCGTTAATGTCAATTTATTGAAAAATTCAAAATTCCATAAAATCTGAACCACTTTACCGATTCGAGCCAAATTCAATATCAAACAACATTGAGTGCATTCGCTCTTATAACCACCGATTTAGCAAAATAGATTAAATTATAAGTTAGAGCGCCCACCTTATTTTTAAAAAAATTCAAAACGGCATAAAATCGAAATTTTCGTACACATTTTGTCGAAAATTGCTACAGTTGAAGAGGGTCTCCTGCAACACTTGTGTGCCAAATTTGAGCTCGATATACAAAACAGTTCTTGAGTTATGTGCGTTCTAATTTTCGGAGTTGTATACATACATACATACATACATACATACATACATACATACATACACACTAGGGTGGTCCATTTCTGCACGATATTTTTTTTTTACGCGGCACCTCTCAAAACTGTTCTCTCTTACGAAAAATAATTCCTTTTAAATCATCGATGGGATAAAAAAATATGTAGAGGTCGCGACGGAATTAAAAAATTTTCTTGTTTTAAACATTTTTTTCAGTGGAAATTCTCATGTATATCTTTACATTTTTTGCATTACATGAGTGTAGAGATACTGGATATCGCTCCGACAGTTCGTTATTGTCCCAGACAACACGAAGATGGAAGTTTTTAGTGTAGCGGTCATGTAGAAGCATAGAACTAGGTCCCAAATGGGTGTACTTCACAAATGTTTCATTGTAGCGTACGAAATACTCCCTATTAGGATGCATGAAAATGATAATCAAGAAATATGTACTATTTACGACCTTCTTGTTATCTAGGTATAGAAGTCTTCAGTGCTATCCTTATTGTAGACGAACAAACCGAAGGTTTCCATTAAGTAACCTAGGACTAGCTCACTATTAGCTGTCAACAACTAGTGTTGCATGTGTGCGTAGGTTCCATTATGCAATATATCCGTGAACTACTAAAAGTCGTCTACAACTAGGTTACTTGTAGATCGCTACGTAGAGCAGCGAAATTTTCGTTGCGCAGATGAGATTCCAATAAGAACTCATTTTAGTACTAGAAAATCAAACCCACTGCTAGTATACTAATGATTTCTAGTATTTGTCGAGACGTATATTCCTACATATAGTGACGCTAGCTATTGCTATCATTTAGATATATTTTGTTACTCTAGAATATGTTTATCATATTTTCAGGATTTCAACCGAACTGGCAGCGACCAGTCTGTGCCAGTTTAAAAACTTCTGAACACCGAGTTTCATGCAAATCAACTTATTTTTTGCATTTTGATCCGCCGTCAGAATCCCCCATTTTGTTTTTTTATGTTTTTAAATCAATTTCGTAACCAAAAACCCGAATCAATAAATTTTATCTAAATCATGTCTGTTTTTGCTTTTTCGCCCGGCATAATTAAATCCGCCATTTTGATTTTACGAGTTTTGAGTTCAAGTCACTTGTGTGCCAGATGTCTTATAAGGTTGGCCATTTTCAATTCAAAGTTTTTGGCAGAATCACCTTAGAATATTGGTTCCATATATCACCCTCTCACATCACTCCCTTATACTGTTATCGTAAAATGAACTATTATGGAATTACAGTATGAGATACCCACATAGTCAGTTTGGTCTAGTGGTTAGCGTAGTCGGTTAGGTAGTTAGGTAAATAGGTAAGTCCCGTAGGTCTTGGGTTCAAATCCCGCGTGCATCACTTCTCGAATAGTGTTAGGAAAAACTGTCTCCGAAGACGATTCGTTTTTTTTTTTTTTTTTGCAATATTAACAGAATATTATTGTTAATATTACTATATAGTGCCCTGAAATTAATAATTAATTGTAATATTATTTATAATGAAGTGAAAGTTATTAGTCATTCTCAGCGCCTAAGTAAGTTCACACAATGCGACATAAATGTATACCACATAATGCTCCCTACATGCTACCTAGCACTAGGTCGCTTGTAGGCGATTGAGGCTTGACAGTTTAGAGTACTCTAATATTGGGCTGTACTATTGCTCTAATATTAGCATTCAACAACGAATGCTTTTTTTGACATCGTAAGCTTATAAATGGTCGGTCAGGAGTAGAGCGATAGTTTTCTACAAATGGGCCCTTTCGTGTTGTCTGGGTGTTTTATGGTAGCTTTAGAGTACGAAATAATTGCAACTGCCAAAAATGTGTGCTGTGAAAGAGAAAATTAGAGGATGACCAGATATTTTCAAAAAATTCAATATGTGATACAATTTTTATTGCTAAGCCGATTAACGCCGAATTATATCCTAAATCCTGTCTGATAATAGTATACTTGTGTACCAAATTTCAGCTAGATATCTGCAAAATTGTGGAAGTCGGAACGAAAGCAAACTTAAAAAAAAATACAAACTTTGCTTCCGACGTGTAGTGACATATTTATCACAGAATAACTGTGCTATATCAATACTAAAAAATTCTCGTAAAAACAGTGAATGATAATGATAAACATTTGGCCACAGGATTAACAAATTACATTCTGGAGATGCCGGAAACAATTAAGTATATTATGAGACACTCTATAACAACAATAATTGTCCGAAACCTTCAAATGTTTACGATTATCATTCGCTCTTTTTACGAGAATTTTTTAGTTTTTATATAATATGTTTTCTGGGATAAATACATCATATTATACAGATCTTTAATTCGGCATTAATTCTCTTAGGGATTGAAATTTTATGGCATTTTGAATTTTTTAAAATATTAGCTCACCCTCTATTTTTCACTTTCACAGCACATATTTTTCGCAGTTGCAATTATTTCCTACTCCAAAACTACCATAAAACAATAACGGACTGTTGCAGTGATATCCAGAATCTCTACACTCATGTAATACAAAAAATGTGAACATATACATGAGAATTTTCACTGAAAAAAATTATTAAAACAAGAAAATTAAAAAATTCCGTCGCGACCTCTACATATTTTTTTATCGCATCTATGATTTATAAGGATTTTTTTTTCGTAATAGAGAACGCTTTTGAGGGGTGTTGCGCAAGAAACAAAAAATTGTGCCAAAATGGACCACCCGAATACACACATACATACGGACACTTTTTCTCGATCACCTTTTTGGACGTTTTGGACAATTGTAAGTGTCCCGACACAAAAATCTCGAAAAAAATTTTTTCATGAAAACAAAGCTGCTTCCATGAGGAAGCAAAAGGAAAAGAGAGCAAACGTTTGCGAAAATACACTGCTGTTCCCATATAGCATTTTCATATACATGGCATATACATCGTATAAACATTTGCGGATATAGAATGTCCTATGTATATACGTATGCACGTCGTATCACATCATATGTATATGAAATGTATCTGTAAAGGAGACACCTATTCATGTACATACAACATACACTGGATATCCATGAGGATATACATATTATGTGGACCGTATGTACATATATGTCCTGTCTAAAAAAAGCGGAAAAATTAATTACAAAATAATTATCTGGATTCATTGAATTCGGTTTATCTTGCACTTCTAGTTGGATATTCGGAGTTATTGCATTGATCGGTACATATTTATTGCTGAAAAAAAACACATATAAATTTATTTGCTGTTGGTGGGAATCGAACCTGGATCCTCTGGGTAACTGTCGGGTGCCATAGTCCACTCGGCCATTGACATCTTAGAAGATTTTTATTCTTATTGTCTATTTGAAGTATACTAAAAATAAAATCGCGTTAAGAATACATTCATTTAGAGAGTTGCGACCGAAATATATAAAATATTGACACAGTGCGGCGGTCACCTATCGATGTACTGACCTTTAAGGGACATTGAAAAATTCGGACGTGAGGCGGTCACCTATTCAAGTACTGAATTTGAAAAACTTAGAAAAGCTCGGATGCGGAGCAATCACCAATGCAAGTACTGATTCTTGCGGGAGTCCAAAAATTTCAACCGTGACGCGGTCACCAATCCAAGTACTGACCTACGAGGCACTTAGATAAATTTCTTATCATTTTCTTGGACTTTTTTTTTTCAAATAAAAAAAAATTCTTGAGTTGTCGCGAAGAATTCAATGTTTTAAAAATCTTTGTGTAATACATCCTTAGGCAATTAATTCGTGGACGTTTGATTTTTTCCTATGTTCATGGATGCATTTTCATGAAATATCTTACGAATATGTCCGACGCGCAAATTCAAATTATTTAAGTATGTACATAGAATATGTTCTTGCCATTCATGCGTGTATATACCTGTATGTATGGAGAATAAATATCCATAGATTATACAGGATATACTTTTCACATTAAAGACCTAAAATGGATATACATCGAATATCTGATGCTATATGGAAATTATTGCGTCCTCGTAGAGGAAGCTTTGTTTTCATTTTATTAATTACGAGATTTTTATGTCAGGATACTTAGAATTGTCTAAAACGTCCAGAAAAGTGATCTAGAAAAAATGTCCGTGTGTGTGCGCGTGCGTGTGCGTGTGCGTATGCGTCTGTACAACTAAAAAATTCGAACGCCGATAATTCAAGAACCGCACGGAGAGAAATTTCTGTGTTGTGACAACATAAAACGAGGTCCACAAAAATCGTTACAGTTAGGCTGGCAAATCTTTTGTTCGGCTGACAAATCAGTTTTGCGATGCTGACAAATCTTTTGTTCGATTAACAAATCGTTTTGTTAGCCTAACAAAACGATTTTTATTATCCTCGTTTTAAATTGTCACAACACAGAAATTTCTCTCCGTGCGTTTTGTCTATCGAGCTTAAATATGGCACTCACGTGGAGCAGTAGACCCTCTTCAATTGTTGCAATTTCAGACAAAATCCATGCAAAAATTTAGATTTCGTAGCTATTTCAATTTTTTTTTACATTACTAAAGCGAATATCTGTTTTGCCAAAATCTTTTAATTGTAACTATTTATTTATTTGATTATTTAAATTAAGAAAATCTGTATTTTGCATAATCAAAATCTGGATTCAATAAACTTCGAATATCGAAATGTTTGAAAAGGAAAATGTAGATCATTTTATATTTCTAATAGCTAAAAAATATAGATTAAATATGTACACTGTTAGAAAAGATTGGAAGTTTTTATTCATAAACTCGTAATCGAAATTTAATATACAATTGAGGTATAAAATTCATGTACTTTTCCAGTAAAATTAAAGCAAATTATTAAAATTCAAGTCCTTTTACTGTAAAATTAAAGTAAATTATTGAATGTGCTGTACCATACATTAATTTTACATTACACTTGTATACTAAATTTAATATACTAGTTTATAAATAAAAACTTCCAGTAAAAGTACACTAAATTTCAAGTAGATTTTTTTACAATGTAGAGAATATGAAGTTGTAACGAATGAAGCATCGATATATAAAATATCGAAGTGCTAAAATAGCTAATGCTAAAAAAACGAATACTAAAATAGAAAATGATAAAATAGCGAATGTTAAAATAACGAATCATAAAATTAGCGAAAAAGTTTGAAACCACAGATATTTTCCACACTATAAAAAAGAGTCTACTCATGTATTCGCAAATATATAACATTTTATGACTTAACCGGCGGCAGTAAAGAGTGATTTGCATCAGAGCGGCGTCCACAAAAAAGAAATTCAATATAGTGATGTATTTATCCGAATATAAATTGTTAAATGGCAATTTGCAAATAGTTACATCGGAATAAATAGAGTAGCAGTAGCGACAGACAAATCGTAGTGTGAAGGCAACATTAATTTCTTTTTTAACTTGGCGTCGAGTCGCTACCGCGACTCTTGATTATTATATAATTTTTTCCCAAAAATGATTCCTACACTGAGAAAAAAATCACTAGACCAACAAAACGTGCGCTTGCAGGCAGTGAAAAGAATATTCTTTTGATCGAATGAAATATATAATTGATCGAAGGAACAGCTAATCAATCCAAACATTATTCGATTACCATTGCCAAATATTTTGTCCAATCGATAAAATAATCTTTTCGCTGGCCGCAAGCGTCCGTTTTGTTGGTTCTAACGATTTTTTTTCTCCGTGTAATTTTTAATCAATTCTCATTAATGTCACATTAATATAATAATAATAATTATCACCATTGAATAAATATCCACTACACGCTTACTTTGCAGGGTATATTTGGGTGGGATTCAAGATAACGAATGATCAAAATAGCGGGTGGGGTTCAAGATAGCGGATGATCAAAACAGCGAATGGCTAAAATGGCCAATTCCATAATAGTGGCCATTCTAGATTCAGCCGTTCATTACATACAACTTCGCTATTTCAGCCATTCGCTATTTTGGCCCTCATCCAAGGGGTTAAAATGCAATCAAAATAACGAATTTCGTCTGACTAAAATAGCGAATTTCGTAATAATGGCCATTCTAGATTTGAACGTTCATTATTTTGAAATTCGCTATTTTAGCCATTCGCTATTTTGGTCATTCGCTATTTTGACCCCCATCCGTATGCGTAAAGCATTCTTTAGAGATGTCACAACGAAATAAAGACCATCTTGTATTCAGTTCATTGCGCCATCCCTTAATGAGGTTCGACCGTTTCACACTACACTGTTGGAAAAGACTGGAAGTTTTTATGCATAAACTTGTCATCGAAATTTAATATACAAATGTGGTATAAAATTAATATACCTTTTCAGTAAAATTAAAACAGATTATTAAAATTCAAGTAATTTCACGGTAAAATGAAAGTAAATTATTGAATTTGCTGTACTATACATTAATTTTACATTACATATGTATATTAAATTTAATATACTAGTTTATGCATAAAAACTTCCAGTAAAATTACATTAAATTTTACGTAGATTTTTTTTACAGTGTAGTCAAATAAGTGCTAAATTTTCGTAATCGATTTATTAAAGTTTAATGCATTAAGTAACAATCGTGGAGGGTCATTTATATAGAAGCGTGTATGCTTAACCCAAAGAAAAATGCATAGTGACAAATTTGCATGCCGATTAACTAATTAAGGATATTTTCCGAAGGCTTACATTTTCACTCAGTTTTTTCGAAGAATAATCTGTAAGTCTTTACCGATTTTAATGATTAACGATAGCGCATTCTTTTTCTTTAAAGTTGCTGTACGAATTCCGGCTTTCGGCAAAGAGTTACAGATTATTCTTAGAAAAAATTGAACGAAAGCGTGTCCCACGAAAAGTGACGTTAATCTGTTAATCTTTTTTCAAATCGGTCAATATTAATCCTTGGGTTGAATATCCATGCTTCGATACAAGTTACTCTCCACTATTGTTCTTTAGTGCATTAAACTTTGATAAATAGAATACCAAAATTTAGCTCTCATTTGCCTAGTATGAAATGGTTGAACCTCCTTAAGATCATGTGCTACATGTCGCCCGTCTCTCAGGGATTGCTATAAGTGCGAGGGAGACAGCTGAATTTTCCCGAATTGTTGTTCTCCATCAAAAGACGAGAAGCGTTCACGGCAGAATTTCTTTTTTGTTCGAGACATCTATTGTAGCCGAGGACAACGCTTTACATTTTCTTTTACCGATCAAGCAGTAGCACATCATCTTAAAGTAGATCGCCGGACGAATTTTCTGTTGGATACCAGCGATTAATCATTTCTATTTATAGTCATGGGCGGGATACTAAATTTTATACTGCATTTTTTCTGTAACGTAGTTTTTATTGGTTTTGGAAAGAATTGGTTACATGTCCAAAAAAACATCATCAAAATATATAAATTTTAGTGCTACTATCATATTCATAAATTGCTGCCAACATAACATATACTTGTAGCTTTTATAAAATCGACACAAGACCAAAATATAGAATGCTAATTTGACATTTTTTTCCATCTGACCATCAAATTGCATTTTTATAAATATAAGCCTTGAATATACATAAGACAAAATGTTACAAAGTTTTTTTTTATTGTTCTTGTGTTTCTCTCGTTTTGCTTGCTTCTTTTTGCATTTTTATCTCTTGCATCTCTCGAGCCTTTGTCCATAATTTCTTTCGCTTCGCCCAGGAAGAGATCGGGTTAGTTGCACCTCCTGACCTCATTGAACGTGTCTTCATATTATTGCGAAGACAGCTTTTTGCTCGCGTTTCATCGCAGCAATAGGTATTCTCAACTGATGACTGAGGTGTTTAAGAACCATCGCATAATTCGGCGCTTTCAGTAATCGGTTTGACTCATCTTTCACCTTTCGGAAGAAGCCCTCAAGCTCATAACCTTCTTAAGGTTCTGAAGAAATCGCCTGAGCAATCGGAAGAAAGCTCTGAGTCTTGAGTTGCTTCCAGAGTTTGGCTCAGCCATTTTCTCCAATACTGAGGGATTGAGTTTCATCGATCTGTTAAGAGTGCTGGAACTTCTGGGCTGCATTCCACTAATCGGCATAGCGAAAGTTTCCTCAACGCTCTTTTCCATGGGAAATTCGTTTACGGACATCAAATCGCTGGCACCGAAGTCTGAATCCGATTTGTTCCAGGCAGACGAACCGTCATAAGTTACAGACGTGTTGTTCAATTCGTCGCCAAGTGCGTCCTCCAAAAAATCATTCTCGTCGTAAGCTGCAGTGTCGTTGAGATCTTGTCCTCGCATTTCTTCCGAGTCGCCGCGGATTTGTTCCAGGCTCGCAGCTTTGACGAACATGGCAATCGTTGAAATCGTGGACGCCACATTTGATGACGAAGAAAACAAAATTTTCGTTGAATCCGAATGAGGATGTTTCCTAGTGGATTCCATAATTGGCAATTCTGAGTCGTCGCTGAGAACCAGCGTTTCCGAAAATTCTGGCTCCATAATGCATGGAGATACATTGTTGTTGTCATCATACGAAATTTTCGTGGCACTCGAAAAATGCGGTTCTTTGATCGCCTTTATGATGTTGTTTCGTCTTTGTAAAGCTTGTTTATTGGACTTCGTTGTTCCGTTGCTATCACGGCTTCGCCTCAGCGAAGCGCGTTGCAGCAGACGTTGAGTGAAGGCGTCCTGAACCAGACCCATTGAAATTGGTTGGTTGTTCTTTGAAGAAAAGTACAACCTGAAGGTCCTTAAGATCTGCTGGCTCGGATTTTTCGAGATTTTGCAATCTCGTTTGACAGATAATCCTATTGGAGTTATCCGACAGATGCGATTAGTAAAAGCCTTTGAACCTGGAAAACAAAATAACAAATGCGAATTAATATCGATACCAAATTACAAATTTTCATGTTACATGCAAAGACTTCTTAACTATTTTCTGAACGCATTTAATATTGTGAATAAATATATATATTGATTCGCAATACACTGAAAGAAGAGTTTGTTAACAGTTAACAAATCTTGGTTAAATATGGCGAAATGAACTATTTAGTTATTCTTATTGAATCTCACTTGAGCCAAATAAGATTTGTTAACTATTAACGAATGTCAGCGAGCTTCATCTGTGACAAGCTAATTTTATTTAGCTCAAGTGAGATTCAATAAGAATAATTAAATGGTTCATTTCGCCATATTTAACTAAGATTTGTTAACTGTTAACAAACTCTTCTCTCAGTGTACACAATATTGAACGAGTGAAAAAAATTGTTATATTCTCTATTAGTCATTTTTTATATGAAATAGACAAACGTTTGAACAAATGTGAATTTTCGAAGATTTTATACTTACTTTTAATGTGATGTTTAGATGACTTCAAATGCACTGGTAGTGACTGAGGGCCGTTTGTCGCTGCACGAAAATCAGTCTATTTGAGTTTCGCTTGACACGCCGAAAAAATTGATCTATAGGTTGAAGAATACTGCCGAGAGTATGCGACAAAATTAATCAAGATATAGCTGATCACGAAGTTGTGAGCACCGTAGTAACTGTAGAAGGACTGAAGAGTTCACTGCTGCGTTCTACAATCGAATGAGACGCTTGAGACTCTGCAGCCCCGTCTTATAGTAACGCCTGAGCGGAGTGGGAGGAGCCCCCCACTACGGGATCGTCGCGCTCGGGGTTGCCCAATCCATCGTCGAGGAGTAGGGATTCCCACTCCACTCTACGCTCGAGCGCGCCCTCCTATGGCAATCAACCGTCGTAGTCCCGTGCGTTCCTAGCAATTGTATGAGACATTTACCGATTCTTATAATATTTTCTTATAATTTAATTTTATAAAAATTCTGACTGAAAAAATTTTAATGAACATAAAATGTGAAATAATATGCGAGCTATTGTTATTTCACATTTTTTCTTTATGCAATTAGTTTATTAAACTATTTTCGCGGTCATTAATTTTTTAATGTATATAAATTATTATTTTTTCCGTTTTAGAAAAATAATAGGAAATGTGTTCATGCGTAAGATAATCATACTATAACACATTAACGAACTGACGTGAAGTTAGGGACATGGCGGCCATTGTGTGGGATTTCAATATATACAAACTTACTATTCGACAATGTTTTTTAAACGTTTTTATTTCTCGAAAGGTACACTTAGTTGTGGGGTAAAACACGTCAAGGCGGCCACACGAATTTTTCATTTCAATAAAAAGTTTTCAAATTTCTTGAGGATGTTGGTCTGGCTGAAAACAAAAATTGCAAATTTTTTCAGATTTTTTTTATTGCATATTTCAGCCGTTACAAATAACTGAAAATAATAATCGTTAATTTTTTAACGCCAAAACTACGGCTCTTGCAAAAAAATCATGTTAACAAAAAATTTAAGGTATCTAACGTTCTTTTCAACAAATTTTCCTACTCCGTTTTATGCTATTTTTCAATTAAATAATATTTCAATCTTTTTTTCCTCCGAAACTGCGTTCTCGATTCAGATGAGATTTTCACATTTTGTTCCTTAATATGTTGAGAATCTGAAAAAAAATTGGCGGGTTGGGCGGCGACTTCGTTCTACAGTTACAGCTCTTCGAATGATCGAACATAACGGTAATCTAATGTGTAATTGCTCGCTGCGTTCAACAGGGTTGGGACCGTCAATAGAAAACATCTAAAGCCCGCATCAGTTTGTTTTTTGTTATTTTTAATTAAATTTTTTTTTTTTCATTAGGTTAATTGGCAAATTCCCCCATACCTGTCGTCCACACTTTGTGTTCACAACGCAGAACGATGGTCGTGTAACATTGAGCACGTGAATATTGAACTCAAGAGACATTCATTCACCACGTTTTGCCAATTTTCGATTGATCAGAAAAGAGCACGATGATGAATTACTGTCATCAGGAAAAAAGTTTCAATTCCATCAGTCGATAAAATAAATGTATTAAAAAACCCAAAAATTGAAGAGGGAAAAATATCCGATGGAAAAAATGCAGTGCGGGCTTTAGAATGATTATGTAGACAGTCTGTTGAACGTACAGACCAATTACACATTAGATTGCCCTGGTATTCGATCGTTTGAAGAGCTATAACAGTGGAATGAAAACGCCGTCCATCTCGCCAATGTTTTTTCAGCTTCTAGACATATTAAGGAACAAAATGTAAAAATTTCAGCCGAATCGGGAACGCAGTTTTAGAGGAAAAAAATATTATAATTTTATTCCATTGAAAAATAGCATAAAACAAAGTAGGAAGATTTTGCAAAAAATTTATTGAAAAGAACATTAAATACCTTAAATTTTTTGTTGATGTGATTTTTATGCGAGAGCTGTAGTTTTGGCGTTAAAAAATTAACGATTATTATTTTCAGTTTTTTGTAACGGCTGAAATATGCGATAAAAAATCTGAAAAAATTTGTAATTTTTGTTTTCAGCCAGACCAACATCCTTAACAAATTTGAAAACTCTTTATTGAAATGAAAAATTCGTGTGGCCGACTTGACGTGTTTTACCCCATATACAAGTTATGAAAAAAGACAGGTAGCGGTACACAAATCCTTTGTACCAATGTTTAACCATTTTACAGAACATGGTACTAATAGAAATAGGCATATTCGTGCCATGCCAGTGAATACTCACACCCCACATAGCACATAATGTTGCCTGAATATTGCAGGAATATTTCGAATATTTAATTGCAATATTGTCTTACTATTCAGAAATATTGTTGCAAGTAAAACAATTTCCAATCATTTTTTTAATATTTCTGAATATTACCTGTGAAATAATTCCTTCAACAATATTTCACAAAGTTTTGAATAAAAGATTGCGGATTAAACTTTGCAAATGACGCAATGGAATTTTTTTGCAACATTCCAATATATTTCAAATGAAAATTTCTAAACTAGTTAAAAAGATGAATTTGAAATTATCTGTATTTCGTGATAAAAAGGAATTCACCTCGTTGTTTTGAGGAGCATTCGATTTGAAAAGAACTGAAATTCCATCGGGAAGTCGCAATATGATTATTTGGAAATGGGAAAAAAGTCTGACAGAAATTGGAAGCCTCATTAGAATTTACTGGGAAATACGACATGGTCTTTTTTTACAAAATTCTCATGCATCAGAAATCATCTGAAAGGTTGTTCTATCTTTATTTTTTAATTCATCCGTCTTGGTCGATAGAACACGTGGGCGATAAAAGTATAAAGTTTGTACAAGTAGTCGATAGTCTAGTGTACAGCGTGATAGACATTCGGTCGTTAAATAGGTTTAATAGGTAGATAGATGTAAGTCTTTAAAACGAGAATTTACGTTTCTTCTAATCGCATTCAGCTCTGGAACAAATATAGTTAATGAAACTCTAATTTGTTATACATTTTTGAAACAGGCTCGTTTTTAAAATTACTCGTCGTTAATTCGGGATTTTTTTTCTCCAATAAACAGGATTATTATCGAGGACGTCCAATGCTGCTTAGATTAGTACTGTTTAAAAACTCGCAATCAAAAAATCATATTCAAAACGATATAATTTCTTACGAATTAATGAGCATTGAGTAGAAAATGTAATATTCACACAATATTGCTCTGTAATATTATTGAAATATTATATTTGCAACGTTTTGATCGAACATTGCAAGATTGCTGCAATATTTTAGAAATGTTTCAGACATCTTTCACAATATTTTAATAATATTGCATTATTGCAAAGGAATATTTAGAGAATGTTTCCGAAATATTTCGATGCTATGTGGGATCCTTTTTGCCCTGCGAGCAATCGAGTATAACAAAATCATACATTAAAGATACTAAAAACATTTATTTTATATTATAATGATACCGAAAAATTATTAATAAATCATTTTTCATAAAATGCTTAACAAATTTGATAGACAACGTTTTTCATATATAATGAGTTCTCTGATTTTTTCGGATACATGATTGTTTTTAGAATTTATCATTAATTGTAACCATTTGGTTTCGATAATATTTTCGGTGGTTTGAATATTTCCTAAATGTAATATGGAACCTTCCTACGAAAACGAAATGAAAAATCACGACCTTTCACCAATTTTTCTCAATTAACGAATTATTTTCTATAATTATTTGCAAACTCTACAAAAAATTGCATATGGAATAATTAATGCCTCCGTTTCATAAGACTAGAAATTAAGGCTTATAACGAAATAATATAATTATATTTACTAAATGTAGTTACGACGGTATTTATTTCAGATCATTTTTCTTGTCACAAAGTTTTGAAATTAATACATTGTTTTGTTGGCAAGAAAATGTTCCTTTTTTGCAAATTTTCATGACATTTAATAGTCATTGATTTTTTGAGAACAAAAATGCAGCTTAATGGTTAAGCGTCATTTTTATTCTAAATCCTTAAACTACATTACATGAATTGTTAACTAAAAGTTAAAAAAATTCTATGTTCAAAAACAAAATTTTAGAACCTAGACCCAGAGTGGGGCAAGGCCGAGATTATCAGCTAAAAATAAAACAAAATTTAAAATTTAAAAAAAAAATACCCCAAACTTGAATCTCTAAAAGTACGTCGTTGATTTTTTTCAAAATGTTTATAGTAAATTCTCTGTCCAAAAACGAAACTTTTGAAACTAGAACGAAATGGGGGACAGTCTAGAATATCAACTAAAAATAAAAAATGTTTACGGGTGAAATTTATTTTTAGTTGCTATTCTAGACTGCTCCCTATTTTCGTTCAAGTTTCAAAAACTTTTGTTTTTGGACAGTATAGTATAGTATAGTATAGTATGTTTTATTTTGTCCCTTAGGGTAAATTCCCCATGACAAAAGGGTTGGCCATTTACATTATAAATTACAAAATTTTTCCACAGGTACAAAGAATGACTTAATTCTAGTTGGTTACATTACTATTCTAGTTATTTATCACTGTTTTCATTATATGTAGGTTGCTTAATACAGATAGAAATATATAACAGTTTATAAAGGCACGCTCATTCACACCAATTTAGTTTATAGTATTTTTACATTTGTTTTTTTTTTTTTTTTTTTTTTTCTTTTTAATCGAACCATCCTAATCGACTGCTTCTGACTAGCTACTGTGACCCTATTCATTCAAAACAAACGCACGCAAGGCGAGGGCACCAGTCATGAAATAAAAAAGAGATTTTGTAGCGTTAACTTCCGGGTTCATAAGCAGCGCTACGAGACTGTCGTTTTCAGTAAGATAACCGGCGATATATTTCCTGCGCAGACAGTCGTAGATCGGACACTTTACAACGAAATGTTCCACCGTCTCCAAAGCATTTAGATTACAGATTGAGCAAACTTCTTTGGGCGTTAGATTATAAAAGAGACCGTTCCATGCGAATCTACAGTTGTGTTCGTTTGACAGTCGCACCTGGGCTTTTATTCTAAGTTTCTGCAGCGAGCAACGCGGTATAAGATAGTCTCCTGCATTTGTTTCAAGGCTTCTGGGGATAGGCACTTTGCTACTCAACCTTTCCCAATCTTCTAGGTCCTTCGTTTTGTAGTATATTTCAAATTTATTTATTATTTCGGGAGCTCTATTTTGCCAGACTGTCGGGGAAACATCCTGTAAGATATCGGCGCAACCTATCTTAGTTAGTAATTCGCGAAATTGCGACACTGCGTTGTATTTAGGGTTCGGATTCGCACCGTTCGATAAATGTACGAGTCTTAGGAAGCAAATCTTAGCCAGACTGGAATCTTTCATTTTTAATATTCGTATAAAGAAGTTCAAGGTAATTTTTAACGCCGTGACTGCGACTTTCGAGCGCCCAAGTTCGAGCCTTAATGCACAGTTGGCTGTATTACGCGGGAGTAGAAGCAATCTCTTGAAAAAGTTCGTTTGGGCAACTTCGACAAGGTCTAAATATCTAAGCCCCCATACTTGTACAGCATATAGGAGTGTGGCGCTGATGATAGAGTCATATAATTTTATTACGCTTATCCACGAATCACATTTTGCTTTTGCAATTATCGATATCACTGTACCATTAACCATTTTAGCCTTTGCAATTGCATTATTCGCTGCTACAATTCCTAGCGAGGAGGTGGAAAACGGAACGCCGAGATATGTATATGATTTAACAATTTCAAGCATTTCGCCTTTGAATTTAAAACAATTTCGATCCTCCTTCTTTATTTTGCCACCGTTCCTGAAAATCATGATTTTTGTTTTGCTAGTATTTACGGTGAGCCCATTTTGGTTACAGTAGTCGTCCAGTGCGCTAATTTTATTTTGCATATCAATTTTTGAGTGGGCGAGTATTATTAAATCATCCGCATAAAGAAGCATTATGATATCCGTATATCCGTCGATGTTTACCCCTTCAAGCCCTCTCTTTCGCATAAATTTCTCGATATCTGATATATAGAGGATAAACAGCAGTGGGCTAAGGGTTTCCCCTTGTAGTACACCCTCTGTCACTCGAATTTTTTGCGAGACTGTACCGTCTACTTTTACTTGGACGGTCGCACTGTCATACATATATTTAATTACCCTGAGTAATTTACCACTGACGCCAAGTTCAAAAAGTTTATCCCACAACGGACCGTGTGGCACCGAGTCGAAAGCCCTCTTAAAATCTACAAAGAGACCATAAACCGATCTACCTCCAAGTCGTAATTGCAGTTGAACTGAGCTGGTGAGAATGAAGATTTGATCAACACAACTGCGCCCGGCTCTGAAGCCAGCTTGACTTTCTGGAATACTTTCGGTTCCTTCAGCCCAATTTTGGAGTCTTTCCTTAATTATCTGTGTGAATAGTTTCGTGCTGTTGTTAACAAGGGCTATTCCCCGGTAGTTCAGCGGATCTCTTTTATCCCCTTTTTTATGGATCATGGTTAAAGCAACTTCACTCCACGCTTTGGGGGTTTTTTCAGTTCCAAGAATTTTATTAAACAGCACCAAAACTGCGTTTAGCCCATTTGAAGGGAGGATTTTGTAGAAGTCGTTATTCAGATTGTCCAGGCCCGGCGCTTTCCCGCATTTTAACTTCCCGATATTTCTCACCAGCTCATCCATTGTGATCGGTGTATCAAGATACGGATGTCGTACGTCTATAAAAGTTGAATTATTGTAAATCTTGGGCGGAAACACGCTCTGATAAAATCTCTCCCACTCGGCTGCACTAATGTAGATTTTTTGTGTTTTACGCGGTTTACATTCGTTTACTGTTTTCCAAAATTCAGTAGAGTCCTTAACATTTGCAAATTTGTTAATTTTCTGTGCGTCATAAATGTCTCTTTTGGCTTTTGTTAAATTTTTTAGTTTCTTTCGTGCGTTATGGAATGCTAATCGATCTGTGCAATTGAAATCCGCATCGCTGTATGTCTTTAGTAGCTGCATTGTAGTTTTTTTCGCGTTCCTACAGTCCGCGTCATACCACGGTTTGTTCTTATTCACAAGTTGCGTCGATGCTTTAATTTCTTTAATAATATCCGCCTCTTTTCCTGCATCGTAAAATAATTTTCTCAGTCCGTCATTTAGTTCGTTTACCGTGTTTTCATGTGCCATTATATCCAGGGCACGCTCTTGTATCAACAGACAGAATTTAACCTTGTTACTATCCGTCCATTTAGTTATTGTTTTCGAAAATTTCCGAGGTTTCTCAATGGTATCTGTATTATTTCCTACCTCAATTGTGAGCTCTACCACCACTGGGAAATGGTCAGAATCAATTACAGAAAAGTCCACCGTTAGGTCTTCAATATAGTTTATCCCATTTATGTTAGTCCATACTAAGTCAATCACACTTTTCCCTATCATGCTAGAAAAAGTAAACTTGGCTGGCCTATCATTCAACGTTCTCCCGTTCAGGCATATAAATCCATTTGACGTCATAAAATTAAAAAGCATAAGTCCCTCAGGTGAAATATTTTTGTCCATTGTTTCTCTATTTTTTGATAAGTTCGTTTCCGCGAGTAAGACCTCTGGCACTTCATCAAGGTCACCAATTCTAACATTAGAGTCACCTCCTATAATTATAATCGCATCCGGATATTTTCTATTCAGTTCATCTAGCGCGATTTGGAAAAGTTCTAAGATTACCTCCAGATCGAGATTTGGTTTAAAATATATCGTTCCGATTACAATTCTGATATTTTTCACGAAATAACTCACGAAGATCCATCTTTCTGAAGTATCAAGAATTTCAGCTTTGCCCACTGATGTATTCGAAAGCAGAGCCAGACCACCGCTTCCGCGACCTCTGGATTTGTCCTTTGTGGCATTTTCCCACGCCGCGGTGAACCCGGAAAGTTGATGAGGTAGATTGGACGGAGTGATTATTGCCCACGTTTCCGAGATTCCAATGATGTGTGCCTTCTGTGTGTTCTCGAAGTTCAGAAGATTTTTTAGACCATGACAATTCCAAAAGATAATCTTGAGTTGGCCAGTGGATTCCCGTTTTTTGACGCTGTTATTCCTCCTCGTACGTCGTTTTCGTGAAATGAAGTTCCTGGGATGGCTTCTTGTACGTTTGTTTCCGGTGCTTCTCTGAGAGCAACCAGCCTTCTAGAGCCCTCGTCCCAACGCATCCAGTTGTCGTTGATCATTATTTTTTGGTGTCCCAGTCTCACGTTTTGGTTGTTTTTTCTTCTTTCTTCTCGCGCGATGTCCCTTAATTTCTTTTGCACAGACCTTTCGGCGAACGTTAGGTCACTTTCTACAAAAATAGTCTTGTTTGCTAGGATCCTTCTTTTGTTCTTCAATATCTCCAGCTTGACTTGAAAGTTGATTAGACTAGCAAGGACAGCTTTCTTATTCGCACCAATAGTTTTGGCCCCGGTTACCACGTCCTTAAGTTTGAACTCGGTGGCCAGGAAGGCGTCCACTTCTTTTTTCACGTCGCTCGATTGCATCTCAAGTCCCTTAATAATAATGTTGTTTTTTCGGTTTGCTTTGTCTTGCGTTTCAACATTTCGAGCCAGGAGATCAATCTTACGGACCATCTCCTCGCTCACCCCAGTCGGGGCTCCAATGTTTTGTGGAGGTGCATTTTTTAGCAGAGATTCTAAATCTGCCACGCGTTTCTCGAGCTCAACTTCCTTTTGCGATATTTGTGGCTCATTTATCCGAGTTTCCAGGGAGGTCAGTCTGGAGTTTACGATGTGCTGGGTTGTTTTGTACTCGCTGTCCTTGACACTTAAGTCGTCCTTCAGTTGTTGGAATTCCTTGCGTACTTCTGAATAATTTTCGGCGACTTCCGCCCGGAGATTGTTGAAATTCGTCACATTTTCCTTCCTCATCGCCTGGATTTCTCTCAGAATATCACTTAAACCAAGGTTTGAAGTACGATTGGACTCATCCTGGCTTTTTTGGGTATTCACCGCATCGTATGTTCCATCCATAGTCACGTTGTTTGGCTGTTCAGGTTGTAGAACCGCTTGCGGAGGAGTACGTTTAGTAAGCGTGCTCCTTTTTGCGGCTTTATCTTCTTCGATCGCCCCTTCTACACCCTCAGCCTCGACCTGGAAGAACATACGTTTACGAGCGTCTTTTAAAACAGTCACCGGTGTATTCGGTGCATTAACAAACGAGTTTTTTCTTGGTCTTCCCCTCGGACGCTTGAGCGTCAGGCTGGTGTTTACGTGTTTCTTTGTTGTGACAGGCGCCGGTGCACTAGATTCCAATGTAATCGGTGAAAACCATGAGTTTTCGGTGTTAACAGGTGTCGATACCAAAGATCCCAACTGTATCGGCGGGGGACGTGGAGTATCGATATGGATTAACTCATTGATTATTTCGCCAGCTGTGTCACCACTGTCGTCTTCGTTCTCCGACATTCCCAGACATAACCTCACTGTCCAATATGCGTTTTTTTTAAAAACCCTGTGATTCGCCAGTTATATATGAAAAACTTAAAATTATTATCACTGTATGTCCGAAAAAACGTTCTCTATCTGATTGTTGCTTTTGTATAAAATATAGGTGTTGGCACCGGTCGTAGCGTTGGTTGAAATTATGCGTTCACGAATACACTTGTTGTCTGTCACGATGCCAACATGGCCCCCCTTGTTTTTGGACAGAGAGACATTTACTATAAAAAGTTTGAAAAAAATCAACGATGTGCTTTTAAAGAGATTCAAGTTTGGGGTATTTTTACAAATTTTTAAAAATTTTGTTTTATTTTCAGCTGATAATCTACGCCTCGCCCCACTCTGGGACCAGGCTAAAAAATGTAGTTTCTGCACACAGAATTTACTGTAAAAAAAAAAAAAATTGTCGATGTAATTTTTGAGAAAATCAAATTTTTGGTAATTCAAAAAACACAAAATTTTTAAAAATCTGAAAAAAATTCTAGAGTATTTTTTTATATTGCTCTACAACATCTCAAAAGGAAAAAAAATTTAAAAATATGAGAGTCGCGATCCTGTCGATAACCGGTGGAATGCCTCAGATATTAAAGACGTTTCTTTATTTTTCGGCTTTAATCATGTAAAATGTGAATTGAACTCATCAACTAATATAACCGAGGAAATGTGTCTAATATTTTACAGTTAAACGTTAGATTATATTTAACGTGACATTTTAAATGAAAAATTCTTCATTGAATTTGTCAAATACTATTAATATTCTAGTCGCCCTTTCAAATTGTTCAACGCGACTGAACGGCGACCACAGCTGCATTGTTGTAACAGACATAATAAGTCATTTTGGCTCAGATACTTTTAGTGACCACTCTTCATGAAACATACAATTGAGAATAAAAGAAGTTCTGTAAAATAAATGCTTTGGTTTTATAACAATTCTCATCCATGAATTCTTACAATGAGACTTTCGAGAATTGAATAGTGTCTTTCCGATTAGTTTATTACTGTTTATTAGCATCTTACCGATTCAGGAGGGATTATTATAATAATGGGTCGTTATATAAGGGATATGAGCGGTCGCCCGAACGCGGTTGACCAGTCGGATCACGTACAAAGCTGTCCGCGTCAAATCTGCTCACTAAGCGTCTTAAAGAATAACTTCATATGAGAACCAGAGCATTTCGTCGCTATTTAAAATTCAATGAATAATATTATCCAGATGAAATGAAAATAAAAAGGTAGTCTTCCATTCTTCGCGAAAATTATCAATATCTTTCTGACGACGAAGATTAAACGTAATTATCATTTTGTATTTTGTTTATCGTGGCGCCGCTTAAATTTGATCTTCAGAGCCATCGTTTTGTGAAAAGCGAGTTATTTTCACTTTTACTTAAGATTAATCATTGATCATTAATATGAAATGATTGTCAAGTCATGGAGACATTCTTTCATTTTGATCTACAGCTCTTCTTTTATTGAAAATTGATGGTAAATTATTTTTAACATGTGTACTAAGAGTCTTAGACAAAAACTTTGTATGAAGACTAGGATATTTCATCACTATTGAAAATTCAATGAAAAATGTTATCCAGAATAAATAAAAATGAAAATGTAGTTTTCCATTATCCACGAAAATTAATAATTTCTTTCTGACGAAGCTTAAACGTGATTATCATTGTGTATTTTATTTGTCTTGGCGTCCCCTAAATTTGATCCTTTTATCCATCTTTTTGTGAAAACAGAGTTATTTTCACTTTTCCTAAAGACTAATCATTAATCATAAATATGGATTGATTGTCAAGTCATTGAGACATTATTTCATTTTGATCAACAGATTTTCTTTTAGTGAAAACAAGCGATAAATTATTTTTAATATGTGTACTAAGCGTATTAGACAAAAACATTGTATGAAGACTAGGATATTTCATCACTATTGAAAAATCAATGAAAAATTTTATCCATAAGAAATAAGAATAAAAATGTAGTCGTCCATTCTTCGCGGAAATTATGAATTCCTTTCTGACGAAGCTTAAACGGGATTATCATTTTGTATTTTATTTGTCTGTGCGCCGCTTAAATTTGATCTTCGGAGCCATCTTTTTGGAAAAAGCGAGTTATTTTCACTTTTACTTAAGATTTACCATTAATCACAAATATGAAATGCTTGTCAAGTCATTGAGACATTCTTTCATTTTGATCAACACATTTTCTTTTAATGAAAACAAGCGGTAAATTATTCTTAATATGTGTACTAAGTGTCTTAGACAAAAACATTGTATGAAGACTAGGATATTTCCTCACTATTGACAATTCAATGAAAAATTTTATCCAAAATAAATAAAAATGAAAATGTAGTCTTCCATTCTTCACGGAAATTATAAATTTCTTTTTGACGGAGCTTAAACGGGATTATCATTTTGTATTTTGTTTGTCGTGGTGCCGCGTAAATTTGATCTTTGGAACCATATCTTATTGAAAAGCGAGTTCTTTTCACTTTTACTCAAGATTAATCATTAATCATAAATCTGAAATGCTTGTCAGGTCATTGAGATATTCTTTCATTTTGATCAACATATTTTCTTTTAATGAAAACAAGCGGAAAATTATTCTTAATATGTGTACTAAGTGTCTTAGACAAAAACATTGTATGAAGACTAGGATATTTCCTCACTATTGACAATTCAATGAAAAATTTTATCCAGAATAAATAAAAATGAAAATGTAGTCTTCCATTCTTCACGGAAATTATAATTTTCTTTCTGACGGAGCAACAGGATTATCATTTTGTATTTTGTTTTTCGTGGTGCCGCGTAAATTTTATCTTTGGAACCATATCTTATTGAAAAGCGAGTTATTTTCACTTTTACTCAAGATTAATCATTAATCATAAATCTGAAATGCTTGTCAAGTCATTGAGATATTCTTTCATTTTGATCAACAGATTTTCTTTTAAGTGAAAACAAGCGATAAATTATTCTTAATATGTATACTAAGTGTCTTTGACAAAAACATTATATGAAGATAGGATATTTCATTACTATTGAAAATTCAATGAAAAATTTTACCCAGGAGAAATAAGAATAAAAATTTAGTCTTCCATTCTTCGCGGAAATTATAAATTTCTTTCTGACGAAGCTTAAACGAGATTATCATTTTGTATTTTGTTTGTCGGGGCGCCGCTTAAATTTGATCTTCGGAGCCATCTTCGGAGTCATCTTTTTGAGAAAAGCGAGTTATTTTCTGTTTTACTCAAGATTTACCATTAATCACAAATATGAAATGCTTGTCAAGTCATTGAGACATTCTTTCACTTTGATCGACAGATTTTCTTTTAGTGAACACTAGCGGTAAATTATTCTTAATATGTATACTAAGAGTTTTAGACAAAAACTTTGTATGAAGACTAGGATATTTCATCACTATTGAAAATTCAATGACGAATTTTATCCAGAATAAATAAAAATGAAAATGTAGTCTTCCATTCTTCACGGAAATTATAAATTTCTTTCTGACGGAGTTTAAACGGGATTATCATTTTGTATTTTGTTTGTCGTGGTGCCGCGTAAATTTGATCGTTGGAAACATATCTTATTGAAATGCGAGTTATTTTCACTTTTACTGAAGATTAATCATTAATCATAAATCTGAAATGCTAGTCAAGTCATTGAGACATTGTTTCATTTTGATCATCAGATTTTCTTGTAATGAAAACAAGCGGAAAATTATTCTTAATATGTGTACTAAGTGTCTTAGACAAAAACATTGTATGAAGACTAGGATATTTCCTCACTATTGACAATTCAATGAAAAATTTTATCCAGAATAAATAAAAATGAAAATGTAGTCTTCCATTCTTCACGGAAATTATAAATTTCTTTCTGACGGAGCTTAAACGGGATTATCATTTTGTATTTTGTTTTTCGTGGTGCCGCGTAAATTTGATCTTTGGAACCACATCTTATTGAAAAGCGAGTTATTTTCACTTTTACTCAAGATTAATCATTTATCATAAATCTGAAATGATTGTCAAGTCATTGAGATATTCTTTCATTTTGATCAACAGATTTTCTTTTAATGATAACAAGCGGAAAATTATTCTTAATATGTGTACTAAGTGTCTTAGACAAAAACTTTGTATGAACACTAGGATATTTCATCACTATTGAATAATCAATGAAAAATATTATCCAGAATAAATAAAAATGAAACTGTAGTCTTCCATTCTTCACGGAAGTTATAAATTTCTCTCTGACGGAGCTTAAACGGGATTATCATTTTGTATTTTCTTCGCTGTGGTGCCGCGTAAATTTGATCTTTGGAACCATATTTTATTGAAAAGCGAATTATTTTCACTTTTACTCAAGATTAATCATTAATCATAAACATGAAATGCTTGTCAAGTCATTGGGACGTTTTTTAATTTTGATCGACAGATTTTCTTTTAGTGAAAAATAGCGGTAAATTATTTTTAATATGCTAAGTATCTTGAAGAAAAACTATCTATGAAGACTAGAACATTTCAACACTATTTAAAATCCAATGAAAAATATTATCCGGAAGATGTACAAATAAAAATAAGGCTTGTAACCTCCACGAAAATAATAAATTTCTGTCTGACGATGAAGCTTAAACGTGATTATCATTTTGTATTTTGTTTGGCATGGCATATCTTAAATTTGATGTTCACAGCCATCTTTTTATAAGAAGCGAGTTATTTTTTACTTTATTCGAGGGTGAGATATAAAATTTTTATTTTGTAACATTCTTTTTGCAATTAAAAAAATTCAAGCGCCACAAATAAACTAAACATGCAAAGCTTGTCAACACATTGAGACATCCTTTAATTTTGATCGGCAGATTTTCTTGTAGTGTATAGTTGCGGTAAATTATTTTTAAAGATACTCGAAAATGGGAGATTAATATATGATTTTTGGAACGTAATTTATTTTGATTCTTGTAAATTTGGTACCATTTCACTACCGTTAACGGGTAAACTATATTTTTACAAGTGCGTGATTATATAGGAAGTAAACTGTACAATTGAGGATTTTCAATAATATTGTACCCTCGAAATTAAGGATATTGAGTTACAGAATAGTACTTTGCGATCCAAGGGCAAGAAAGTGATCATGATACGCAGGTTGAGAAGTTGATCGCCACACTCGTACCACAGACAGCACTCGCCTTCGGCTCGTGCTGCTGTGATACTCGTGGGGCTCGTACGATCAACTTCACAACCGTCGTATGATTATCGCTCTCTCGCTCTGAATCGCATAACACTTTTTGTAACAAATGCATGAGAAGTGCTACCGAGTGTAATTTCGCGCGCATGCGAGAAGTGATTCCCGTGCGAGAAGTAAAATAGCATCGTTGGCCGTAAAGCGCCACTTACGCCACGCGCAATATACACGAGAAGTAGCACTTCTCATGCATACGTTACAAAAAAACTATTAAATTATACCACCAGTTGAAGACACCAAATTGTCGACTATTATATAACTGTTGACTATTCACACGAGTGACATATTTGACATTTCAAGCATATTTTTCGCGAGTATTTTTTAAGCATAATTTTCGAACGTACTTTCCAAGTCTTTTGTATGAAATTGAAATAATCGGCAACACTGGCAAATCAACTTTAGTTTAAAACTCCATAAGTGACATGACCATAATGAGTAAAAAATGCGTTATTATGTAGTATAATTTGTTTATTTTCGTTATCTGAACATTCATGTTTATATACATTTTTTACATATCCATATTAATTCTGCTTAAAAGTAACTTAATAATACTACTTCAAATCTAATTTTGTAGCAAAAATGGTACTAACGCTATTCTTTTTTTCTTTCAGATATCTTTTTGTAGCCATGTCTGTTAAATCTCAGCTTCGTTTCACACCTTTGCAGATACTTGAGTCCTTTTTAACGTATTATCCACCGTTTAAAAGGAAAAAAGTATTCAACATTTCCAAAATATTAAAAAATCACTAAATGTAATTAATACAATTGTCTTCATTCTTGCAATAGTTATTTTTCTTCTTCATCATCATATTTCGTATGGATTCATAGCTATTGAGTAAAAATAGTATTACCACTATTGCAATTATTTTTCCACTCTGTATTCATTTCACTCGATTGGTATTAGGAAAATTTAATATAATAAATGCTTATTATTTGAAGTATTTAACATGTTATGTACAAAAAGTATTTAAAACCCTTTGTCATTTCAATGGTGTCCCAAAATTACACGTACTGATTTCAACTCAATCATATTGCGTAGCGTTGCGTTAAAAAAATAATGCACCACTTAGAAACTTGTAGCTGGGACCTCTGGCCAACAATATGCCACTCTTCAAGAGCCAATAACACATGATTAAGTTTTTCGGACCATTCATTCAGTTGTTGAGCACTGCCGTACGACAAATGATTCCTGACGAACGTACAAGTCGATGTGCACTCAACAGTCATGCTGTTTCTGTCACCAGCGATTCTAGATCTCTCAGTCTCGATCAGCAAAGTCCTCGGCTGCGGGCAGATCGCTCTATCCACTGTAACCGGGAAATTACGCTCCGGCACCTTCGTCCTATTCCCCCGGACTGTCTCCCAGGGCGCCAGCCGCCTAGAGACGGCCCTAAAAAAATTGACTCGATTTGACTCGATAGCTAGCTTAATTCGACAGCGGGAGAATTGACGGCACAAGCCACTAGCTCAGGTTCTGCGGTTGAGGGGCGGGGCCGACACGCACAACACAAAAAAAAGAAAATAACTCGATAATTAAATTTAATATAACAGAGAACCGTTTATTAATTTGGAAAATTAGGGGAGTTTGAGACAGTTTCGGAAGTGAAATATAAATCGGTAAAAATGGGTTGAAATGCGATATACAACGGTAGATTACGAAAAATAAAAAAAAAAGGTGGAGTATAAAGCAAAAAGTTTAACTTCCGGTAAATCAGCGGTAATAATTTCGATAAATTGACGGTCAATATGACAACTAATTCCCAGTTCTCTGGATCTCAACAACTTCGATGAATTTCTCAATTACTGAGATCAAACGCAAAATTATTATTATTAAGGAGATCGAATACATAAAAATTAGCGAACAACGCGCAGAATCTCTTACTTTCTAATTCTGAATTAACTTAGGCTAGTAATAAACTGATGCAAAAGACACTGAAAAATACACTCGATCGCGCCCTTCAATCTAAAGCATCGGCTGAGAAATTAACAATACAGTCGTTTCGCTCACGTGGGACCAATCTCCCAACACGACAGCACGAAAATCGATCGAGAGGCTACTAACTAACTCACTGAACGAAAGAACTTTTCTTTCGGTTTTCCCGAAAATTCGGCTTAGGATGGCGGTACTAAAACGCCGGTTTTCTCAGCCTACGGCTGAGCCCGGTACGACAGCACGATAATTTCGAGAAAAACTAACTAACTAAGTTTTCTCATAAATTTCCTAAATTGCACCAAAAAAATCAGTCTTATTTTGGTCCACAAATTCTTCAACATCCAACAAACACAAAGCAAAAAAAAAAGGACGAAACGCCTTCTAGTCGGTCACCGCACGCACACGCTGCTCGAAATATTCAGAAATAATTTGCCTTTGCGATACTTCAATGAGAAAGGTCGGCCGATAGCTCTTCTTGGTCAGAATATTTCGACAGCCACGATAATTTCGGTAACACAATAACTATTTCGCTTATCCAAAAAAAATTATACAAAAATTACGGCTGGAAGATAAATACAACAAACCGATATTCGGCGAAATCACCATGAAATAAAGTTTGAACGGTAAACCAATAGATAACGAAGGAATTATAAGACAGAGAAATTAAGCGATAGAAATAGAAATAGAAATAGAAATAGAATTAGACGAAAAATGAAATAGAAATAGACGAAGTAGAAATAGACCCTTCGCGACAGCCTCCTCTCTTCCAGGGCCTAAACTACGGCGAGTAATTTACTCGCGAAAGATTCCACTTAATAATTTAGTATAAATCAACTCACAGCTTCCAGATCCGACAAAACTGACTCCCGGGATACGGGTACTCACGTCCTCACTGGCACTAGTCCTCACGATAATTTTCCGACCTCTCTCCGGTGGATCGGCCGCTACTCTCGGCCCAACGATAAGTTCCTGAAGCTCCGAGACACGTCCGCGGTCGATCGAGGCTGAATCACGAAGTTCTCGATGATCCTTAGCTTTTCGAAAACGGGAGCGAATGATCCCCACTTTAAGTCCTCGATCGCCGAAAATTTCCGACGCGTGCCGACAGCTTCCCTCACTTCTTAATGGTCGTCTCCTTACTGCTCCTCACCGCTGTCCCTCATAAACAAAGTGTTGTCGATTTCTCCACACCCCGACAGCGAAAGAAATTTTGCCAATGATTGATGTTGTGGGTGATGTTTTAACCACGGCCAGCGGTTACCTTACATGTTGATTTTTCCTCGCTGCAATTTGTTCATGTTATTGCTGAGGTTGAACCGCTGGAAAACTCGCGTGATTAATTTTTGTAGCCTGATTTAATTCGTGGGGTGTCCGAGAATTTTCGACAGCGTTACATGGCCCCGCCTCAGCCTGCGGTGCGGTGAATCCCGTATACCGGCCAACGCTAACTCGCATGGAAAAACTCGTGGGCATCTCGGGTGGTGGAGGTGCCGCCTCATGGCTCGAGTACGCCAAAAGGTAGATGTCCATCGAGGGGATGACGTCCATAAATTCCAACGGAATTCAGGGGCTGCTCCGGGGCATTTAAATTTCGTCCCACCAAGCAATCGGTGCCTCATCTTTTCCTCAAAAGTTGGCGGTTAAAAATATTGGAGGTCCATTGCTCTAATCGGGCAGAGCGGGCACGACGGTGGTAAGATTCCAGTCGTCCGTGGCCCTCTGTCTCAAGTTGTGCATTTCGTCGACGAGGTGAACGATCTCGTCGGGAACTGAAACCTTCAGTTGGCGTCCACTCCGCGTGAAGGTGAGGTCTAACTGCACACCCCTCGGTTCCTCACTTCCTTAGGGCTAACGCATGTCCTTGGGACCAGGACAGCCTGACGACAGCGGATAAAGATGACAGCCTCAAAATACGAAAGTCCACCGGTGGTCGCGTTCTTGAAGGGGCCAGTGAGGTCGGAGTTTACACAAATAATACAAACTTATCCTAACGAAATTACATTTTACGAGAAATATCATTCTATCCCTAACTTAAACCTAATTTTTGCCCTGGAGAGAGCTCGACAGCGGACGGTATGCAAAATTGTAGCCCTAGGGCTTCCGACAGCAGCAGTAACGCGGTGCGCAAAAGCACCACGTTACACCACAGTGCCCATGTGCGGTTTTAGAGCTGGGCGGACGTTGGCGCGAGGACGATCGCCTGAGTTACAAAGTCAGCCCGACTCTGTTCGCCAACGTCGGTCCAGCAGCCAATTAACGCCGGGATGATAAAATCGGACCAACGTTACACCTAAGCGTCGGGCCGCAATCCGCTTTCGAGTCGGGCCAGGGTCAGAACGGCAATGCCGGCCGACGTGGGAACGTCGGCGCGACATTGTCGCGACATTTGAAACGACGTTGGCCCAGTACTGGGTGTCGACGTTGAGCCGACATCGAATAAAAAATATTAAAAATTAATTTAAAAAAATAAATTATCGACCTGCGCAGCCGTCTAATGCTTTTTAATCATTTCAACCTGTTTTTTAATGAATTTTTCACCACTATTTTTTGGACATCCTAGAATAAATTTTTCCGGCGGTGATAGGACTCGAACCTGCAACCTTGGGATTAGTAGTCCACGATCTTACCCACTCGGTTATCCACATCGTATATAAATCACTCGTCTGTATTACTTCATTAATGCCGTATGCACTCTTAATGGTGTTATGATGGTATAACAGTTTTTAGAAGTTTATTGCAAAAGTAAAACAATAGTGAAAAATAATGAAAATTATTTAACTCAATAAATTGCCCATGTGCGGGTAGCCAACGTTCCGAGTACGGCCGACGATTGGCTGAATCAAGGCAACTCGTCGGTAGCCAGCAATCGGAGTTCGACGATGACCCAGAGTTGGCGAAACGTTCGAGCGATGCTTGGCTGGCAGGCGGCGTCGAATCGACAGCCAACGATCGGAACCCGACTACTGCCCAGCGTCGATCGAACCTTCAATCCTTACCTGTACCGACATTGCGCTCCGTAGCTGGCACGACGATGGTCCCCACAGTTCTGGTGACGTTGGCTGCCAACAACCGTAATTACGGTTAACGCGCCAGCGTCGGCAAAATGTTGGCAGCCAACGTCACCGGAACTGTGGGGACCATTGTCGTGCCAGCTACGGAGCCCAATATCAGCACAGTTAGGGGGGGGGGGGGGGGAGTCAGGTCAAAAATTTAAAAAAATCGATTATTTTTTTTTTTCTGTGAAAATATTCATTTCCATGTAATCTATCTATTAGTAAAGTTATAAGCCGGAATTCGCAAAAATGGCTAAGTTTCTACGGTACCATTCATATTTAATTTTCTCAAAAGTCGTAAAAATTACCAGAATATTATATTTGAATTTTAAATTATTTTGTTTATTTATTTTTGTTATACGCAGACATTATGGCCGATTTTTTGTTCACACAAAATAATTAAGGGTGTTGAAAAAAAAAAAATCAAATTTTTTTTTTTTCTCTTTGGCAGTTTCGTTTAGTTAAGTATACCCTCTGAACCTGCAAAATCTTAGACCTGAAGCCGAAAAAATGGCCGATTTCTGCAATATACCTGTTTTTAATGATTTTTTTCTATCTATATAATAAAAAGTTTATTACGTATTTGTAAATAAATTTTTATTTGTTTACCATTTTTTAAACCAGTTAGCGAAACGCCATACAAATGACGCGATGAGAGTGTGATGTCTTCAACGCAACACGTAACACTTACATTATATTCGAATTCGCGCGAATAATGGGACATGCGCTGTGATATCTTAGCGCGTATCACATGCGCAGCGTGTTACTGCCCCGAGAAGTTACTTCTGCTACACGCGAGACGCATAACCTCGAATTGACGTTTTTATTTTTCGTTCATATTATGTTATTAGTTTGATTCCGTTGGCCATTTACGGTTTTTTTTTCAATCAATAGTGTTTAAAACAGAATCAACAATCATCAGAAGTGATCAGATATGTAAATTTGTTATGAAGTGATGATTTAATGTTTGTGCAGCACATTTGTGAATGTGTCAACACCGGATAAATTTTCAGTGACGTTGTCAATAAAAGTGATCATCCCCATATTATTTACAGGTTTTTTTCAAATTATGCATTCATTTACTTATTTATTTGTAAAAAAAAAAACATTTATTCATAACATGATTAATACTATTCTGTAATCTGACTTGCAAATAATATTTTTATTTTGAAATTAAACATTTTTATTTGAGTGGTAAGCTTTAGATGCCATTTGCCGAAACTTGGTTTTAAACCTATTCTGCGCGTGATTCAGACCAAACTGCTAGGCAGATTGGGCTGGTTGATGTCTCATTTTCTTCTTCATGAAAAGATACACCGGCTAAATGGAGCAAAAGTTAATAAAAGGTAATATTTTTCAAGTGACATAATTATTACTAAATAAATTTTATGCTATTTTCTAAATCAGTTATTAACTTTGCTTTCAGAACAAAAAAAAAATATTTTGCTCCATTTAGCCGGTGTATCTTTTTATGAAGAAGAAAATGAGACATCAACTAGCCCAATCTGCCTAGCAGTTTGGTCTGAATCACGCGCAGAGTGGAAAATCTAAGACCTTTGCTTAAGATAATATGGAAAGGCATACGCAAGTCAGATGGCAGTAAAAAATCCTTTCATCGAGTACCAACAATATAGTTCATTGATCATTTTTATATGCAAGATAATTTGGATGATATTGAATTTACAAATTTAATTATTTTGACATGACTCCCTCCCCTTAAGGATTGAAGGTTCAATCGACGCTGGGCAGTAGTCGGGTTCCGATCGTCGGCTGCCGACTTGCTGCCGACATACCGCCGAGTGTCGCGTTCCGATCGTTGGCTGTCGATTCGACGCCGCCGGCCAGCCAAGCATCGCTCGAACGTTTCGCCAACTCTGGGTCATCGTCGAACTCCGATTGTTGGCTACCGACGAGTTGCCTTGATTCAGCCAATCGTCGGCCGTACTCGGAACGTTGGCTACCCGCACATGGGACATTTTATGAGTTAACCGGCGGCAGTAAAGAGTGATTTGCATCAGCGCAGCGTCCACAAAAAAGGAATTCAATATAGTGATGTATTTATCCGAATATAAATTGTTAAATGGCAATTTGCAAATAGTTAAATTATTATGTAATTTTTTCCCAAAAATGATTCCTACACTGAGAAAAAAAATCACTAGACTAACAAAACGTGCGCTTGCAGGCAGTGAAAAGAATATTCTTTTGATCGAATGAAATATGTAATTGATCGAAGCAACAGCTAATCAATCCAAACATTATTCGATTACCATTGCCGAATATTTTGTCCAATCGTCAAAATATTCTTTTCACTGGCCGCAAGCGCCCGTTTTGTTGGTTCTAACGATTTTTTTTCTCCGTGTACTTTTCAATCAATTCTCATTAATGTCACATTAATATAATTATCACCATTGAATAAATATCCACTACACGCTTAATTTGCAGAGTATATTTGGGTGGGATTCAAGATAGCGGATGATCAAAATAGCGAATGGCTAAAATGGCCAATTCTATAATAGTGGCCATTCTAGATTCAGCCGTTCATTACATACAATTTCGCTATTTCAGCCATTCGCTATTTTGACCCCCATCCAAGGGGTTAAAAAGCAATCAAAACAACGAATTTCGTCTGACTAAAATAGCGAATTTCGTAATAATGGCCATTCTAGATTTGAACGTTCATTATTTTGAAATTCGCTATTTTAGACATTCGCTATTTTGGTCATTCGCTATTTTGACCCCCATCCGTATGCGTAAAGCATTCTTTAGAGATGTCACAACGAAATAAAGATCATCTTGTATTCAGTTCATTGCGCCATCCCTTAATGAGGTTCGACCGTTTCACACTACACTGCTAGAAAAGACTGGGTATTTATGCATAAATTTGTCAGTAGTAATACCACTAGTGCTTCAAAATTATCGGATATTTTCCGATAGAAAATCTCCGAAGCTTGAGGAAAATATCCGATTAATTTTGAAGCACGAGTGGTATTTGACGGATTATTTTTCCCATCCAAATTTCGACCAATGGAATTGCACCATTCGACGTCACGTGGGGCAAGCTACACAGTATTATACTGATAATTTTTTGATAATTTTGCGTGTTGGTTATATATATAAAACAAAAAATCATTTAGCCGCGTCAACCATCTGTCAAACTGACAGATTGAATTTTATTGTGGCAGTCAAAGGATTTTTATTTGATATGAGTAGGTTTGGAGTTGAATCCTTGCAAACTATTGATGGAAAAGTAAAGGGAAATGCCCCTGTTAATACGATTAAATCGAAAACCTCAGTCTGGAATCAATATACAAATGTCTATAACAATTGTGTATTTAACTGCAATCCTTTAAACCTGAATTAAAAGGTTTTTGTTCTGATTATGAAATTTCCTTGTCGGAATGATATTTTTTGTCTCATGGTGCAATTCCATTTGTCGCAATTTGAATAGAAAAAATAATCCCCCGAATACCACTCGAGCTTCGAAATTAATCTGATATTTCCCTCCAGGTTCCCTGCAAACAAATAAACTCGTCAAGTTTTCCAGAAAAATCACTCGCGCTACGCGCTCGTGATTTTTTAACCTGGAAAACTTGACTCGTTCATTTGTTTGCAACGAACCTGTCAGGAAATATCCGATAATTTCAAAGCTCTTGTGGTATTACATGTGATTATTTTTTCATCTCGGACTTCGGTCAATCACAGTGCAGGAAACAGCATCTAGATATTTTTTTAGAGAAAATTTTCCAAAGCGACTCATTTTTCAATCACGTTTAAAGTAACCAACTGTCCTTATGTCACATAGAATAGTTAGTGTGAAATGCGCCGAAAATGAGGAGAAACATATGAAAGCTCATCGGAAATTTTTAAGAAATTTCCGATATAAAACTGTTGGGTAGCTTCAAACACTGTGCTGCGATTGGCCGAAAACCGAGTGGAAAGAATAATCATCGAAATTTAATATACAAATGTGGTATAAAATTAATAGACTTTTTCAGTAAAATTAAAACAGATTATTGAAATTCAAGTAATTTTACAGTAAAATGAAAGTAAGATATTGAATTTGCTGTACTATATATTAAATTTAATACACTAGTATGCATAAAAACTTCCAATAAAATTACATTAAATTTCAAGTAGATTTTTTTACAGTGTAGTCAAATAAGTGCTAAATTGTCGCAATCGATTTATTAAAGTTTAATGCATTAAGTAACAATAGTGGAGGGTCATTTATATAGAAGCGTGTATGCTTAACCCAATGAAAAATGCATACTGACGAATTTGCATGCCGATTAACTGATTAAGGATATTTTCCGAAGGCTTACATTTTCAGTCAGTTTTTTCGAAGAATAATCTGTAAGTCTTTACCGATTTTAATGATTAACGATAGCGCATTCTATTTCTTTAAAGTTGCTGTACGAATTCCAGCTTTCGGCAAAGAGTTCCAGATTATTCTTAGAAAAAATTAAACGAAAGCGTGTCCCACGAAAAGTGACGTTAATCTGTTAATCTTTATTCAAATCCGTCAATATTAATCCTTGGGTTGAATATTCATGCTTCGATACAAATTACTCTCCACTATTGTTCTTTAATGCATTAAACTTTAATAAATCGAATACCAAAATTTAGCTCTCATTTGCCTAGTGTGAAATGGTTGATCCTCCTTAAGATTATGTGCTACATGTCGCCCGTCTCTCACAGATTGCTATAAGTGCGAGGGAGACAGCTGAATTTTTCCGAAGTGTTGTTCTCCATCAAAAGACGAGAAGCGTTCATGGCAGAATTTCTTTTTTGTTCGAGACATCTATTGTAGCCGAGAACAACGCTTTACATTTTCTTTTACCAATCAAGCAGTAGCACATCATCTTAAAGTAGATCGCCGGACGAATTTTCTTTTGGATACCAGCGATTAATCATTTCTATTTATAGTCCTGGGCGGGATATTAAATTTTATACTGCATTTTTTCTGTAACGTAGTTTTTATTGATTTTCGAAAGAATTGGTTACATGTCCAAAAAAACATCATCAACATTTTTCTCTCTTGCATCTCTCGAGCCTTTGTCCATAAATTCTTTCGCTTCGCCCAGGAAGAGATCGGGTTAGTTGCACCCCTGACCTCATTGAACGTGTCTTCATATTATTGCGAAGACAGCTTTTTGCTCGCGTTTCATCGCAGCAATAGGTATTCTCAACTGATAACTGAGGTGTTTAAGAACCATCGCATAATTCGGCGCTTTCAGTGTTCAGTTTGACTCATCTTTCACCTTTCGGAAGAAGCCCTCAAGCTCATAACCTTCTTAAAGTTCTGAAGAAGTCGTCGGAGCAATCGGAAGAAAGCTCTGAGTCTTGAGTTGCTTCCAGAGTTTGGCTCAGCCATTTCCTCCAATACTGAGGCATTGAGTTTCATCGATCTGTTAAGAGTGCTGGAACTTCTGGGCTGCATTCCACTAATCTGCATAGCGAAAGTTTCCTCAACGCTCTTTTCTATGGGAAATTCGTTTACGGACATCAAATCGCTGGCACCGAAGTCTGAGTCCGATTTGTTCCAGGCAGACGAACCGTCATAAGTTACAGACGTGTTGTTCAATTCGTCGCCAAGTGCGTCCTCTAAAAAATCATTCTCGTTGTAAGCTGCATTGTCGTTGAGATCTTCACCTCGCATTTCTTCCGAGTCGCCGTGAATTTGTTTCCGGCTTGCAGTTTTGACGAACATGGCAATCGTTGAAATCGTGGACGCCACATTTGATGACGAAGAATACAACGTTTTCGTTGAATCCGAATGAGGATGTTTCCTAGTGGATTCCATAATTGGCAATTCTGAGTCGTCGCTGAGAACCAACGTTTCCGAAAATTCTGGCTCCACAATGCATGGAGATACATTGTTGTTGCCGTCATTCGGAATGTCCGTGGCACTCGGAACATGCGGTTCTTTGATCGCCTTTATGATGTTGTTTCTTCTTTGTAAAGCTTGTTTATTGGAATTCGTTGTTCCGTTGCTATCACGGCTTCGCCTCAGCGAAGCGCGTTGCAGCAGACGTTGAGTGAAGGCGTCCTGAACCAGATCCATTGAAATTGGTTGGTCGTTCTTTGGAGAAAAGTACCACCTGAAGGTGGTTGACAGATAATCCTATTGGAGTTATCCAACAGATGCGATTATTAAAAGCCTTTGAACCTGGAAAACAAAATAACAAATGCGAATTAATATCGATACCAAATTACAAATTTTCATGTTATATGCAAAGACTTGTTAACTATTTTCTGAACGCATTTAATATTGTGAATAAATATATATATTGATTCGCAATACGCTGAAAGAAGAGTTTGTTAACAGTTAACAAATCTTGGTTAAATATGGCGAAATAAACCATTTAGTTATTCTTATTGAATCTCACTTGAGCCAAATAAGATTTGTTAACTATTAACAAATGTCAGCGAGCTTCATTTGCGACAAGCTAATTTTATTTAGCTTAAGTGAGATTCAATAAGATTAATGAAATGGTTCATTTCGCCATATTTAACCAAAATTTGTTAACTGTTAACAAATCTCTTCTCTCAGTGTACACAATATTGAATGAGTGAAGAAAAATTTTATATTCTCTATTAGTCATTTTTTATATGAAATAGACAAATGTTTGAACAAATGTGAATTTTCGGAGATCTTATACTTACTTTCAATGTGATGTTTAGATGACTTCAGATGCACTAGTAGTGAGGGCCGTTTGTCGCTGCACGAAAATCAGTCTATTTGCGTTTCGCTTGACACGCCGAAAAAATTGATTTATAGGTTGAAGAATACTGCCGAGAGTATGCGACAAAATTAATCAAGATATAGCTGATCACGAAGTTGTGAGCACCGTAGTAACTGTCGAAGGACTGAAGAGTTCACTGCTGCGTTCTACAATCGAATGAGACGCTTGAGACTCTGCAGCCCCGTCTTATAGTAACGCCTGAGCGGAGTGGGGAGCTCCCCACTACGGGATCGTCGCGCTCGGGGATGCCCAATCCATCGTCGAGGAATAGGGATTCCCACTCCGCTCTACGCTCGAGCGCGCCCTCCTATGGCAATCAACCGTGGTAGTCCTGCGCGTTCCTAGCAATTGTATGAGACATTTACCGATTCTTATAATATTTTCTTATAATTTAATTTTATAAAAGTTCTGACTGAAAAAATTTTAATGAACATAAAATGTGAAATAATATGCGAGCTATTGTTATTTCACATTTTTTGTTTATGCAATTAGTTTATTAAACTATTTTCGCGGTCATTAATTTTTTAATGTATATAAATTATTATTTTTTCTGTTTTAGAAATATAATAGGAAACGTGTTCATGCGTAAGATAATCATACTATAACATATCAACGAACTGACGTGAAGTTAGGGACATGGCGACCATTTTGTGGGATTACAATATATACAAACTTACTATTCGACAATTTTTTTAAACGTTTTTATTTCTCGAAAGGTATACTTAGTATATGGGGTAAAACACGTCAAGGCGGCCACACGAATTTTTCATTTCGATAAAAAGTTTTCAAATTTCTTGAGGATGTTGGTCTGGCTGAAAACAAAAATTGCAAATTTTTTCAGATTTTTTTATTGCATATTTCAGCCGTTACAAATAACTGAAAATAATAAGCGTTAATTTTTTAACGTCAAAACTACGGCTCTCGAAAAAAAATCATGTTAACAAAAAATTTAAGGTACCTAACGTTCTTTTTAACAAATTTTTTTGCAAATTTTCCTACTCCGTTTTACGGTATTTTTCAATTAAATAATATTTCAATTTTTTTTTCTCCGAAACTGCTTTCTCGATTCAGATGAGATTTTTACATTTTGTTCCTTAATATGTTAAGGATCTGAAAAAAAATTGGCGAGATGGGCGGCGACTTCGTTCTACAGTTACAGCTCTTCGAATGATCGAACATAACGGTAATCTAATGTGTAATTGCTCTCTACGTTCAACAGGGTTGAGACTGTCAATAGAAAAAATCTAAAGCCCGCATCAGTTGTTTATTTTTTGTTATTTTTAACTAAATTTTTTTTTTTATTAGTTTAATTGGCAAATTCCCCCGTACCTGTCGTTCACACTTTGTGTTCACAACGCAGAACGATGGTCATGTAACATTGAGCACGTGAATATTGAACTCAAGAGACATTCATTCACCACGTTTTGCCAATTTTCGATTGATCAGAAAAGAGCACGATGATGAATTACGTGTCATCAGGAAAAAAGTTTCAATTCCATCAGTCGATAAAATAAATGTATTAAAAAACCCAAAAATTGAAGAAGGAAAAATATCCGAAGCAAAAAATGCAGTGCGGGCTTTAGAATTATTATGTAGACAGTCTGTTGAACGTACAGACCAATTACACATTAGATTGCCCTGGTATTCGATCGTTTGAAGAGCTGTAACAGTGGAATGAAATCGCCGCCCATCTCGCCAATTTTTTTTTTCAGATTCTTAACATATTAAGGAATAAAATGTAAAAATCTCATCTGAATCAAGAACGCAGTTTCGGAGAAAAAAAATATTGAAATATAATTTAATTGAAAAATACTGTAAAACGGAGTAGGAAAATTTGCAAAAAAAAAATTGTTGAAAAGAACGTTAGGTACCTTAAATTTTTTGTTAACATGATTTTTTTGCGAGAGCCGTAGTTTTGGCGTTAAAAAATTAACGCTTATTATATTCAGTTATTTGTAACGGCTGAAATATGCAATAAAAAAATCTGAAAAAATTTGTAATTTTTGTTTTCAGCCAGACCAACATCCTCAACAAATTTGAAAACTTTTTATTGAAATGACAAGTTCGTGTGGCCGACTTCACTTGTTTTACCCCAAATACAAGTTATGAAAAAAGACAGGTAGCGGTACACAAATCCTGTGTACCAATCTTTAACCATTTTACAGAACATGGTACTATTAGAAATAGGCATATTCGTGCCATGCCAGTGAATACTCACATCCCACATAGCACATAATGTTGCCTGAATATTGCAGGAATATTTCGAATATTTAATTGCAATATTGTCTTACCATTCAGAAATATTGTTGCAAGTAAAACAATTGCCAATCATTTTTTTAATATTTCTGAATATTACCTGTGAAATAATTCCTTCAACAAAATTTCACAAAGTTTTGAATAAAAGATTGCGGTTTAAACTTTGCAAATCTTACAATGGAATTTTTTTGCAACATTCCAATACATTTCCAATGGAAATTTCTAAACTAGTTAAAAAAAATTGAATTGGAAATTATCTGTATTTCGAGATAAAAAGGAATTCACCTCGTTCTCTTGAGGATCATTCGATTTGAAAAAACTGAAATTCCATCGGGACGTCGCAATATGATTATTTGGAAATGGGAAAAAAGTCTGACAGAAATTGGAAGCCTCATTAGAATTTACTGGGAAATATGACATGGTCTTTTTTTACAAGATTTTCATGCACCAGAAATCGTCTGAAAGGTTGTTTTATCTTTATTTTTTAATTCATCCGTCTTGGTCAATAGAACACGTGGGCGATAAAAGTATAAAGTTTGTACAAGTAGTCGATAGTCTAGTGTACAGCATGATAGACATTAGGTCGTTAAATTGATTTGATAGGTAGATAGATTTAAGTCTTTGAAGCGAGAATTCACGTTTCTTCCAATCGTATTCACCTCTGGAACAAATATAATTAATGAAACTCTAATCTGTTATACATTTTTGAAGCAGGATCGTTATTTAAAATTACTCGTCGTTAATTCGGGATTTTTTTCTGCAATAAATAGGATTATTATCAAGGACGTCCAATGCTGCTTAGATTAGTGCTGCTTAAAAACTCGCAATCAAAAAATCATATTCAAAACGGTAGAATTTCTTACGAATTAATAAGCATTGGGCAGAAAATTTAATATTCACACAATATTGCTCTGTAATATTATAGAAATATTATATTTGCAACGTTTTGATCGGACATTGCAAGATTGCTGCAATATTTTAGAAATGTTTCAAACATCTTTCACAATATTTTTGTAATATTGCAATATTGCAAAGGAATATTTAGAGAATGTTTCAAAAATATTTCGATGCTATGTGGGATCCTTTTTGCCCTGTGAGCAATCGAGTATAACAAAATCAGACATTAAAGATACTAAAAACCTTTATTTTATATTATAATGATGGCGAAAAATTATTAATAAATAATTGCTCATAAAATGCTTAACAAATTTGATAGACAACGTTTTTCATATACAATGAGTTCTCTGATTTTTTCGGAGACATGATTGTTTTTAGAATTTATCATTAATTGCAACAATTTGGTTTCGATAATATTTTCGGTGGTTTGAAATGATATTCCCTAAATGTAGTATGGAACCTTCCTACGAAAACGAAATGAAAAATCACGACCTTTTACCAATTTTTCTCAATTAACGAATTATTTTCTATAATTATTTGCAAACTCTACAAAAAATTGCATTTGGAATAATTAATGCCTCCGTTTCATAAGACTAGAAATTAAGGCTTATAACGAAATAATATAATTGTATTTACTAAATGTAGTCACAACGGTATTTGTTTCAGATTTTTTTTCTTGTCACAAAGTTTTGAAATTAATACATTGTCTTATTGGCAAGAAAATGTTCCTTTTATGCAAATTTTCATGACAATTACTTTAATAGCCATTGATTTTTTGAGAACAATAATGCAGCTTAATGGTTAAGCGTCATTTTTATTCTAAATCCTTAAACTACATTACATGAATTGTTAACTAAAAGTTAAATAATAATAACATAAAAAATTATGAACTGGTAGAAAACAATTATGCTGAAAAATGACAATAATTTTTGTTTTTCTTATGAAATACATTTTTTGTGTTTCTTCGATACAAACCACAGGAATAGTTTATCCTGTTAGCTCGAAAATTGAACCAGTTAGAGCGTTAATAAACATTCTCTATATAACTCAAAGCAACGTTTCAATTTTCAAAAATTCTTGAATGATTGAAGTTTTTAATTCACAAATCCCATACAAAATTTGGATTGTTCTGGATTCCTTGACACAAAAAACTCGAAAAAAATCTCTAATCTATGAACAATAATTGAAGAATGTTCTTCAACCATTTCTCAAAATAAATATTTTAGATATCATTGCACTCATGAGAAAATTCGTTTAAAAAACATTATTTTCCAATTTAAAAAAAACAGGAAATACATTCAAAGTACTCTAAAAATGTAGAATGTGCAATAACGTTGAGCTTTTCAGATTTGTTTCTTACTCCGAAGTTTTGAAATTTTCGAGAGATCAAACTTTTATTTCAGAGTGTAAGTGTCAAAACAATTAAACAAGTTTAAAAAAAGGACAAATATTACAACTGTATATTTGTATTCAGTTATAAATTACGGGGAAAAACAATAACATATTTTTATTTATAAAAAATATAGATGGGTCATTCCACCGGTTATCGACAGCGACGCGACCCTCATATTTTTTTTATTTTTTTTCCATTTGAGATATTGTAGAGCAATATAAAAAAAACTCTAGAATTTTGTTTAGATTTAATAAGAAAATTGTGTTTTTTGAATTACCTAAAATTTGATTTTCTCAAAAAGTACGTCGACGATTTTTTTTTTTTTTACAGTAAATTCTATGTTCAAAAACAAAATTTTTGAACTTAGACCCAGAGTGGGGCGAGGCCGAGATTATCAGCTGAAAATAAAACAAAATTAAATTTTTTTTTTTAAATACCCCAAACTTGAATCTCTCTAAAAGTACGTCGCTGATTTTTTTCAAAATGTTTGTAGTAAATTCTCTGTCCAAAAATGAAACTTTTGAAACTAGAACGAAAATGGGGGACAGTCTAGAATAGCAACTAAAAATAAAAAATGTTTACGGGTGAATTTTATTTTTAGTTCCTATTCTAGACTGCTCCCCATTTTCGTTCTAGTTTCAAAAATTTCGTTTTTGGTCAGAGAATTTACTATAAAAAGTTTGAAAAAAATCAACGACGTACTTTTAAAGAGATTCAAGTTTGGGGTATTTTTTCAAATTTTTTTAAATTTTGTTTTATTTTTAGCTGATAATCGAGGCCTCGCCCCACTCTGGGTCCAAGCTGAAAAAAATTGTTTTTGCACACAGAATTTAATGTAAAAAAAGAACAAAAATTGTCGACGTACTTTTTGAGAAAATCAAATTTTAGGTAATTCAAAAAACACAAAATTTTTAAAAATCTAAAAAAAATTCTAGACTGTTTTTTTATATTGCTCTACAACATCTCAAAAGGAAAAAAATTAAAAATTATGAGAGTCGCGACCCTGTCCATAACCGGTGGAATGCCGCAGATATTAAAGACGTTACTTTATTTGTCGCCTTTAATCAGGTAAAATATGAATTGAACTCATCAACTAATATAACCAAGGAAATGTGTCTAATATTTTACAGTTAAACGTTAGATTATATTTAACGTGATATTTTAAATGAAAAATTCTCCATTGCCTTTTGTCAAATACTATAAATATTTTAGTCGCCCTTTCAAATTGTTCAACGCGACTGAACGGCGACCACAACTGCATTGTTGTAACAGACATAATAAGTCATTTTGGCTCAGATACGTTTAGTGACCACTCTTCATGAAACATACAATTGAGAATAAAAGAAGTTCTGTAAAATAAATGCCTTGGTTTTATAACAATTCTCATCCATGAATTCTTAGAATGGGGCTTTGGAGAATTTATTAGTGTCTTACCGATTAGTTTATTACTGTTTATTAGCATCTTACCGGTTCAGGAGGGATTATTATCATAATGGGTCATTAAGGTATATGAGCGTTCGGTCGCCCGAACGCGGTTGACCAGTCGGATCACGTACAAAGCTGTCCGCGTCAAATCTGCGCACTAAGCGTCTTAAAGAATAACTTCATATGAGAACCAGAGCATTTCGTCGCTACTTACAATTCAATGAATAATATTATCCAGAAGAAATGAAAATAAAAAGGTAGTCTTCCATTCTACGCGAAAATTATTAAAATTTCTTTCTGACGACGAAGCTTAAACGTGATTATCATTTTGTATTTTGTTTATCGTAGCGCCGCTTAAATTTGATCTTCAGAGCCATCGTTTTGTGAAAAACGAGTTATTTTCACTTTTCTTAAGATTAATCATTAATCATTAATATGAATTGATTGTCAAGTCATTGAGACATTCTTTCATTTTGATCTACAGCTCTTATTAACTGAAAACTGGTGGTAAATTATTTTTAATATGTGTACTAAGAGTCTTAGACAAAAACTTTGTATGAAAACTAGGATATTTCATCACTATTGAAAATTCAATGAAAAATGTTATCCAGAATAAACAAAAATGAAAATGTAGTTTTCCATTCTCTACGAAAATTATTGATTTCTTTCTGACGAAGCTTAATCGGGATTATCATTTTGTATTTTATTTGTCTTGGCGCCACCTAAATTTGATCCATCTTTTTGTGAAAACCGAGTTATTTTTACTTTTCGTTAAGACTATAATCATTAATCATAAATATGAATTGATTGTCAAGTCATTGAGACATTCTTTCATTTTGATCGACAGATTTTCTTTTAGTGAAAACTAGCAATAAATTATTCTTAATATGTGTACTAAGCGCCTTAGACGAAAACATTGTATGAAGACTAGGACAATTCATCACTATTGAAAATTCAATGAAAAATTTTATCCAGAATAAATGAAAATGAAAATGTAGTCTTCCATTCTTTACGGAAATTATAAATTTCTTTCTGACGGAGCTTAAACGGGATTATCATTTTGTATTTTGTTTGTCGTGGTGCCGCGTAAATTTGATCTTTGGACACATATCGTATTGAAAAGCGAGTTATTTTCACATTTACTCAAGATTAATCATTAATCATAAATCTGAAATGCTTGTCAAGACATTGAGACATTCTTTCATTTTGATCGACAGATTTTCTTTTAGTGAACACCAGCGGTAAATTATTTTTAATATGCGTACTAAGTGTCTTAGACGAAAACTTTCTATGAAGACTAGGACTATCACTATTTAAAATTCAATGAAAAATTTTATCGAGAAGAAATGAAAATAAAAATGTAGTCTTTCATTCTTCACAAAAATTATAAATTTCTTTCTGGCGATGAAGCTTAAACGTGATTATCATTTTGTATTTTGTTTATTGTGGCGCCCCTTAAATTTGATCTTCAGAGCCATCGTTTTGTGAAAAGCGAGTTATTTTCACTTTTACTTAAGATTAATCATTAATAATAAATATGAAATGCTTGTCATTGAGACATTCTTTCATTTTGTTCGACAGCTTTTCTTTTAGTGATGTAGAGAAATTTTGGACATTTGTATTTCCCGGTATGGGAACGCCGCGTCGAACGAGGCGATAATGACTTGCCAATTTTGAAAACCGATCTTGGTAGAAGGACCCCCGAAAATCGAGGAGATTGATCACTGATCGTCCGACCGTCGTAGTGATATCACCTGTACCATATAATCTTTCTATATTATAACAAGATCTCGCTGCCGCCGCCGCCGCCGTCGCCGCCGCCGTGTCAAGAATCAAGGGACTTAGAATAATTCGGGCTCAGGGCTTGGCGGAAGGGGGTGGGTCCAATGGCCCTGAGCCCTGAGCCCGCCAAGCCCTGAGCCCGCCAAGCCCTGAGCCCGCCAAGCCCTTAGCCCGCCAAGCCCTGAGCCCGCCAAGCCCTGAGCCCGCCAAGCCCTGAGCCCACCAAGCCCTGAGCCCGCCAAGCCCTGAGCCCGAATTATTCTAAGTCCCTCGATTCTTGACACGGCGGCGGCGCCGGCGAGATCTTTTTATAATATAGAGAGATATACGTCAAATATATTGTGAAACTAGGACTTCTCATCTGAAAAAGGAAGAATCCCATATCCAGGCCTGGAATATTATCATCGAAAAATGGGAATTCCGGAATATTAAAATAGATAATTAAAAATTATTATATACCATTATGAAATTATATCTCTGTTCACAATAAACAACAAGACAGAAAATGACAAACGTATATGACAAGTCGGTACATCTGTAAGAAATGAAATTTTTTACCATTCATCTTGTATGAATATATGTGTGAATGCATATTTAATTGAGTGTTATTATTTAATAAAAAAGGCGATATTTTTTACAATTTAATCAAAAGAAAGGAAAACACATTTATAATTTTATGTATATCTCTATTATATTATTTCATTAATATTGTGAAAATAAAAAGCATAAAAGCCTTGTTCTTATTCGTTTTGTATGTTATATCTCTCTATATTATAAAAAGATCTCGCCGCCGCCGCCGCCGCCGTGTCAAGAATCGAGGGACTTAGAATAATTCGGGCTCAGGGCTTGGCGGAAGGGGGGAGGGGAGGGGAGGGGGGCACCCTACGGGGGGGCACCCTTCGGAGGTGGCACCCTTGGGTAGGGGGCGATTGCGAGCGCGCGCAGCGCGCGAGCCACAATAAAATCCTAGTATATATATATCTATTTTTTAAAATCTTTTTCGCAAAATGATTTCTTTTATATGCCGGTTTGTGGGTTGATTGTTTCGTATTGTTTATTTATTATGTATCTACGTCATTGTGCCTTAATAACAGCCAAGATCACTATTAATATTAATACAAGAATATAAATATCATTTACACAAACTTATTATATAATATCAGCTTGGCTAATATTTACTGAAAATAAAAAAATTATCGGTTTATTACAGTGAAAACTAGCAGTAAATTATTTTTAATGTGTGTACTAAATGACTTAGACAAAAACTTTGTATGAAGACTAGGACATTTCATCGCTATTTAAAATTCAGTGAAGAATGTTATCCAGAAGAAATAAAAATAAATATTTAGTCTTTCGTTGTCCGCGAAAATTATAAATCTCTTTCTGACGGAGCTTAAACGTGATTATCAGTTTGTATTTCGTTTGCCGTGGTGGCGCTTAAATTTGATCTTCGGAGCCATCTTTTTGTGCAAACCGAGGTATTTTCACTTTTACTCAAGATTAATCATTAATCATAAATATGAAATGCTTGTCAAGTCATTGAGGCATCCTTTAATTTTGATCGGCAGATTTTCTTGTAGTGTATAGTTGCGGCAAATTATTTTTAGAGATACTCGAAAATGGGAAATTAATATTTTATTTTTGGAACGTAATTTATTTTGATTCCTGTAAATTTGGTACCATTTCACTACCGTTAACGGATAAACTGTATTTTTACAAGTGCGCGATTATATAGGAAGTAAACTGTACAATTGGGGATTTTCAATAATATTGTACCCTCGGAATTAAGCATATTGAGTTACAGAAAAACGATTAAATTATACCACCACTTGAAGACACCAAATGGTCGACTATTATGTAACTGTTAACTATTCACACGAGTGACACATTGACATTTCAAGCATATTTTTCGCGAGTATTTTTTAAGCATAATTTTCGAACGTACTTTCCAAGTCTTTTTTATGAAATTGCAATAATTGGCAATACAGGCAAACCAACTTTAGTTTAAAACTCCATAGGTGACATGACCATAATGAGTAAAAAATGCGTTATTAAGTAGTATAATTCGTTTATTTTCTTTATCTGAACATTCATGTTTACGTACATTTTTCACATATCCATATTGATTCTGCTTAAAAGTAACTTAATAATACTGCTTCAAATCTAATTTTGTAGCAACAATGATACTAACGCCATTCTTTTTTTCGTTCGGATATCTTTTTGTAGCCATGTCTGTTAAATCTCAGCTTCGTTTCACACCTTTGCAGATACTTGAGTCCTTTTTAACGTATTATCCACCGTTTAAATGGAAAAAAGTATTCAACATTTCCAAAATATTAAACAAAGTAGAACCTTGCACATTGCTTCCTCATTATTTTTCGCTTTTTACAAAGCTCCCTCTGTGAGGAAGCAGTATGTTATTCAATTTTGGCTTCCTCATAGAGGAAGCTTTGTAAAAAGCGAAAAATAATGAGGAAGCAATGTGCAAGGTTTTACTTTGCATCTTTTTTTTTTATACCTTGTGTCTCTTTTGCAGAGGTGTTTAATACAGCTATAAATCACCTCTGCAAACACCGTTACATCTAATTTTGATTAGATACAAATTTTTGTCGTACTTTCTCAACTTTTCCGGAAGTTATAGCGAAAATCTACATTTTTTTTTAAATGAAAAATGGTGTAAAATCCGAACGACTTTACCGATCATCACCAAATTTGGTATATGGCATTTCTGAATGTTATTTTTCGTCTGTACAAAATTTCTGTTCATTTGTTGAAATTCGACGTAATTTAGATCAAAATCTATTTTTTTCGAAAAATTCAAAATTCTATAAAATCCGAACCGCTTTACCGATTTCGCCGAAATGCAATACCATACAACATTGAACTTATATCTAGATATGAAGAACTATTTAGCTAAATCGGCGAACTTTTACGAAAGTTAGAGCATTCACGTCCTTTTTTCAACAAATTAAAAATTGCATAAAAACTTAATTACTATATATATTTTTTCAAAAATTGCAGTATTCAAAGGGGGGCAGCTACTGTACATGTGTGCCAAATTTGAGCCCGATCGCTCGAACGGTTACTGAGTGAGAGGCGATTGAATTTTCGAGGCCCAGCACACACACACACACACACACACACACACACACACACACACACACACACACACACACACACACACACACACACACACACACACACACACACACACACACACACACACACACACACACACACACACACACACACACACACATACATACATACATACGGACATTTTTTCTAAACCACTTTTTTCGATGTTTTAGGTGATTCTAAGCATACTGACATGAAAATCTCGAAAAAAAAAATTTTCATGAAAACAAAGCTTCCTCTATGAGGAAGCAAAATCACTAAATGTAATTAATACAATTGTCTTCATTCTTGCAATAGTTATTTTTCTTCTTCATCATCATATTTCGTGTGGATTCATAGCTATTGAGTAAAAATAGTAGTACCACTATTCCAATTATTTTTCCACTCTTTATTCATTTTACTCGATTGGTATTAAGAAAATTTAATATAATAAATGCTTATTATTTGAAGTATTTTACATTTTATATACAAAAAGTATTTAAAACCCTTTGTCATTTCAATGGTGTCTCAAAATTACACGTAGTGATTTCAACTCAATTATATTGCGTAGCGTGGCGTTAAAAAAATAATTCACAACTCAAAAACTTGTAGCTGGGACCTCTGGCCAATAATATGCTACTCTTCAAGAGCCAATAACACATGATTAAGTTTCTCGGACCATTCATTCAGTTCTTGAGCACTGTCGTACGACAAAAGATTCTTGACGAACGTACAAGTCGATGTGCACTCAACAGTCATGCTGTTTCTGTCACCAGCGATTCTAGATCTCTCAGTCTCGATCAGCAAAGTCCTCGGCTTCGGGCAGATCGCTCTATCCACAGTGGTTATCTCATTCGAGTCACAGTCCATCAGTTCAATGATTTTCAAAGGCTCCTTCACGTCTTGTTCACGCGGATAATTCCAGAACATCAAAGTGTGTCCCTTAAGAACGCACCACCTGCGATTCCAAGTTGAAAATCCACCGATCTCATCATAGAAGTTCAAGAACCCCTCGTGACTCATCGCCAGATGAAGTCTGCAAGCCAGATTCAAGTCGATAGAACCATTCAGCGATGACTTCGTGGGCACGAGCATCAAAGACCACGGTGAAGATGAAGACAAGTCTTTGAGAAACAACTCAGTAAAGCCAGAAAGTACGAAGGACGAGTTCCGACCCATCCAAGCGTTGTGATCGTTAATAATCGGAGACTCAGGATTCTCAATTTTCTTGAAGAGTTTCGTGGGAGAAGCGAGAATGTTGGTGTAAGGAAGACAAGAGGTGCTCCGCGATTGGCTGGACACTCGATGCTTTTCTTCCCTGTAGCTTTCTCTTTGGAGTCTCAATGAATATACCTGAACGATGATTTTGAACTCAGGGGTTAAATTGGGGATCGATATCGACTCAGAAAAGATGAGTGTTCTTTCGATTGGGGAGCAGCGAATCGCAGGCGTGGCCCAAACATTGAGGCCGTGGGACACAGTAACAACGAACCACTCAACCATCTCGTCATCCCGAGATTCAGGACGAAGTTTGTCACGTATATGAAGATATATGTCGCTGACGGTTATTTCAGCTTTCACACGAAACGATGCACTTTCCTTGATGTTCTCATCCGATGTGATATCCTTGATCGCTTCCAGAGCAGCTTCACGACGAAGACTCGCCACTAGGAGCAATCGTTCTGAGTCGACACGTTCTGAGCTGCTCAGATGATCTTTTTCCAGAGCAGCTTCCAGAGCAGCTTCACGACGAAGACTCGCCACTAGGAGCAATCGTTCTGAGTCGACACGTTCTGAGCTGCTCAGATGATCTTTTTTCCAGTCGTAGGATTGCAAAGCCTTTGCAGCTTGATTCATCCATGTCTGTTGAACTTTTACCTCCTGCAGGAGGTCCTGGATCATGCCGATTTCTTCGGATCCCGAGGGAATCGTCGGGGCTATTTGAAGGTCCTTTTGGACTTTGAGAACCGGACGGAATTTCTTCTTGATTGTCTGAGACAAAGAACGATACATACGCATTGATCTGTTTAGAGTGCTAGAACTTTTGGGCGAGAATGGTTCACTTGCTGGCAGATTCAGAGCTTGCATCACTTTCCTCTGCAGAGGAAAACTCTCTTCTGACATGAATTCGCTCGCTGTGAAGTCAGAACGGATTCTGTCTCTCGCATAATTATCGTCGTAAGTTACCGACAACTTGTAGAGTTCGTCGCCCAAAGCATCCACCAATAACATTTCCTCGTCGTATAGCGTTGTGTCATTCAGAGTCGATGCTATTTCTTGCCATTTTTCTGATTCATTGGATTTCTGATCGAACGCTGTTGTTCCAATTGGTGAAACGTCGCACGCAGTTGGAAATAGCATCTTCCTAGGATCTGAATGCAACAACTTTTCGGTGTATTCCAATGTGGCAGCTTCCGTTGCACTCATGATCAAATTTTCCGACAAGTGTCTACATTAGTATTTTTCGATTTTTTTATTGTGGTAGCTTCGTTGATTTTGAAATCCTGGCGTTCAGAAGAATCACAATTAGAGTCCAATCCTGTGTAGACTTTGTTGCACATTTCTATGACTGCTTCGGTTGTAAAAGTGTTCTTTGCTTTCAGATCTTGCATCTCCGTTTCTAGATCTGAATCGTCGATTGCTGGTAACATTGATGTCTTCATTGATTTCGTTACTTTGGTAATATCGAAATCAAAGATAGTCTCATCATTGTTGTTTTTTGTATGGGCTGACTCTGCTGTGATCTTCGGAGATGACTTGATATTGTCATTCATTATTTTAGGCAATGCTACTGACGGTTCTTCAGAATTATCTTCACTAATGACTGAGTTGCCACGTGTATGAACTTCATTTTTTAATTTCTCAAGACTCCTTACGTTTCCCATTTCAAACAGTTTTGTATGTTCAGAGTCAAGTTTTTTATTCTGTTTGTCGTCATTTTTGTATTCGTTGATCGCATTTTCGTCGTTATTGTTGGTGTGTTACGTCTGAACCCGAGAATCGGGTTGACGAACACGGTCGGTCTCGCTTTTGCGTCAAGGCTTGGCAGCCCTTTACAGCAGGGACGGAGACCTCGCTTAACAAATAGGATGGAACGGACAATACCTGGAGACTGTTGAGTGATGCTGCTGCGTGCTGCGGTAGTTCCCTCGTAGCGATAACCAGAGTCTGTTGACCCGTAGTCTGGTGTTGTGCCCCCTCGAAATAATCTCTTCTTCTGGCAGGTGGTATCAGGTGTGAAGAAAAGTAGCAACTCGGGATACGATGCTGAGTAATTACTTCTTTATTGATAAAAGCTGTTATGTAGCAACGACTCGATTATATTTGTTATAATGTAATTATTTGCAAATGTCACCCTGGAGCCAATAATTGGTGCAGTGACAGAAGTTAATCGCAAACTGTTATATTATTCGCAAAAGTCACCCTGGAGCCAATAATTTGTGCAGTGACAAAAGTTAATCGCAAACTGTTTTATTATTCGCAAAAGTCACCCTGGAGCCAATAATTGGTGCAGTGACAGAAGTTAACAGACCGAAGTCCGGGAAAAGACTAATTCTTCGCGGCGTGAATCGTTACATCTTATATACTGGAATATGGCCTAATTCGAGCAGAGAGGGTGTCGTGATTCCAGGAATCATTCGCTTATTATCGAGCTCTTCTCCTTTTTAATATAGACATCTGTGAGGTATGAGAAATAGCGAGGCGCGATATTTAGGGTGGGCTGGCGCCATCGACCATCGGGTGACGAATGTGGAAAAAGGGGAAACGCCATGTAATTCAAACAATCCTAAGACATTGGTCGTCCCCCTGGTTCGTCTATTGATTTTGATGGGCCCTCGACGTAACAGGTGCAAGAAGTTCCCGTCATGTTGAGCCTACCTCGACTAAAATCGCAGCTCTTGTCGAATTGTTGACTGCCGTTGATACCGATACTTGACCCACGTCGAGACAAAGGCTCGCTGATCGCTCTTAAGATGTTTTGTCTTCTTTGTAATACTTCTTTACTGGAATTCAGCGAAGCACGACGAATTATTCGGCCATATCCGCCATCCGAATTATGCGCTGAGTAAATGATTCGTCCATATCCGCCATTGCAAAATTATCTTATGTTCGTCGATATCTCGTACTGGAATCGTCGCTTGGAATTCTGAAATGCAAATTTACAAAATGAATACAAATGTTGTTAGTTTAGTTGTAATAAATAAGTACGAAAATACGTGAAGATAAAACATGTTGGACTTTGCAAAGTCAAGCAATAAGTAGAGGAAATGCTGGAATGTAAATATTTTCCATTGATACTATTTGATTTTAACCAATTGTTAAAATTGATACATTTATATATCTTAAAACATTTATTGTTATATAAAAAATCTATTTCAGTCAAAGTTAATTATTAGATATTTTTTTATTTAAAAAATGTACGAAAATAAATAAGCTAGCAATGAAACAAAGTATGTAAAAGTAAGTAATACTACTCAGAGTAAATTTAGAATTTATCACTTCAGTAATATATTTTTAATTCAAGTTTAATAAATGGTGAATTTTAGAAATTTGTCAATACAAAATGTGATAAAAGTAGAAAATTTTTCAGGTAAAACTGTTGAAATTAAGAGTTTGAAGAAAAGGATACAAGTATTTTAGGACTCTAAGTAAATTTGGATAATATGAATTTAGTTGAATAAATTGACAAATTTCGAAGTTTTTTTGGTAGGTAAACTAATATTGAGAAATATTATTATACTCGATATCACGAATAATACTCACTTATTGTGATGAAAATACGACTGGAGTGTACAGAATATCCCAGAGATTATTAGACGATAGGTGAGATGTTTGCACTGAAGATGTTCACTCGGGAATGATGCTTCGGAATGGTTGCTGCCCGTTTGTGTCATCCCTCAGTGCTAGACGCTAGAGTGGGGATCCCCACCTTCGCCGCACGGCGCGCCATCCCGCGGCGGCCGCAGTAACCTCGTAGACTTATAGCAGTATGGATGCCGAATTGTGATGACAAAGTAAGGTAAACGGCCCTGCATCTGACGCTGCTCCAGTTCCTTACGCGCTACTTTAGCATAGGCGGCTTCCCCTCCATTCCAGAAACAGCCAATAGTAATTCGTAAATGGTGGCGTCACAAACTGCGACACTCGTTAGGTCCTCGTTTACCCTATGGTTGTACATGGGCAGAGGGGCCGTTCCTAAATGACGTTACCACCGATTTGATGTTTTTGGACTCTCCTCCCCCTGGTTACGTATCGTCACAATTGCAAAGTCCTCCCCCCAAACGTGACATCACGCGATCTCGCCTGACCTCCCCTCCATAAAGTAAAAATAATTTCAATTTTTGTATTATCAAAAAAGTTTTATATATTTATCATACATAGTCGAACGATAATAAATATTTTTATATTATTTATGAATAGTAGGAACAATAATGTAACTTTTCATACACCGCTTAACAAAAACGTAAATACTCTGTTCGTTGATTAAAAATGCTTCCCGACTAGTAAAAACGAAGATTACAAATGAAATAATCGGAAGCGATCATTTCGTTATAGTGAAATGGAAATAAAAAAAATTTCCCCAAGAAATTGCGAAATTTTGCGTGAGGTTTTACATGACGGCCGCGGTCACGGAAAACCGGGAAAAGTCAGGGAAATAAAAAATTTATCAGGGAAAAGTCAGGGAATATCGAAATTAGTCAGGGAAAAAGTAGATTGTTGCCAAAATTTCAATAACTGAATAAAAATCCATAAAAGAAAGACTTGGAAAAAAAACAACCGAAAAATATTTGAAAAGAAAAAAAAACAAATAAAAATTGATATAAACATTACAACATAAATCTATTCGAAGAAATCGAAGCACTCAAGAAAAAAGTTTGAAAAGTATTATATATTACTAAAATAAATATTACACTTCACATCAGTATTTAATCGGATTTAAAGCATTATGATTCCAAAAAACGTTTATGTTTTGAAAGAGAAAATATATCTTCAAAAGTACTATTCGTTGTTGATCGAGAAATAAATAACTTATCAAAACCACGTATCTGTTTCTAATACATTTTTTTTTATTCGCGTTATAAATTTTTTAGTAGATGTCCTTAAAATTCCGGTCAGGGAAAATTGATAAATTAGTCGGCGAAAAATCAGGAAAAAGTCAGGACATTTTTCCGGAAGAAAAACGGCTACCATGATTTAAAAAAAAATGGAAATGCGTGACATCACAATTGTGACTCCCCCCCCCTCCTTTATCGTCCCAAAACGTCACTTTTTTCGGGACCCGAACCCCACCCCTTGTGTGATGACGTCATTTATGAACGGTCCCAGAGTGAAAGGGTTGCCTTAAATTGTCACAAACTGGGCCGTTTACCTTATCAGTATTCGGATTGTATTGGATTATTCTCCAATGTATCGATACTACAAAATATCGAACACGAAAAGATTGATCCATTGAATATCGATGCACATTTAACATAAAAAGTCTATACACATTTGATTAATTTTTATAATACTGTCTTGGCACGTCTTTGATACATGCCTGATACAGAGTATTATCTAATTAAAGAACTGTAGAAAAAAAACACTAAACAATATTCAGCGGCAACCGCACTTGGATAATTCATCGAAATTATTACAAATGTATTTGTTTTATTTAAAATAGTATATTACACTATTAGGGCAGAAAGTTTGAAATTCCTGCACTGCGCGCCATGATGCCCGAGGCGAAGCCGAGGGTTCAGGGCTTTCAAACTTCTGCTCGTGTAGTGTATACTATTTTTCTTTATAGCCGATCGAAAGTACGAAAAATATTGTATATATTACATCGAAAAAAGTTGTTGCCTGCCCCCGCCATTTGCGGCACGAGCGAAGCGAGTGCTGCTGGTTGGGGGGGGGGGGGGGCAGGCATCAAATAAAAGAAACCAATGTAAACAGTTAAATAAACTTATTTTATTTAAACGTGATAAACTGTTAAATTAAACAAACATAAACATTTTTAAAGTTAAAAAAATATAACATTTTTTTTCGTTTGAAAATAAAAAAACAAGCATATTATCTGCAAATTAATAAATCAACAAGATTTAAATTAATTTGGTAATTCCAATGAATATTACTGCGTACATTTTTTCATCTAATTTTTACCATGGTCACATGTATAATAAAAATTATTTATTATGTTACCATGGAACACGCAGTTTTCAAAGGTGTTGTGGGGATTTTCATTCGGGGATGAATTAGTAGAAAATCTTTTTGATTTTAGTCCATTTACATGATACTGGATTCCAGTTCCATTAGCTTTAGGTTGTTTTCCTGGTGGCACATTTTCTGATTTTTTCGGAAAAATTACAACTGGTGGTTTTTGTAAAAAGTGTGTAGGTTTTGTTGATTGATTATTTTGAGTTACGAGTATTTTTTGTTGTGAGCAGTTGTGAAAACAGGTGTTAGTGTTTTACAATCAGATTTCAGTTGTTCCAGCCTATCAATTTTAAGTAGATCCTCCTCGTTGATCTCAAATCCATCAGAGAAATGATCGCAATCCATTTCACCATCTGGAGATGTCTCATCATTCGATGGAATTAGTACTTGATCTTCTGTGGTGTTTATTGATGAACTCGTTGTTGTATCTGGTTTCGTTGGTTTTGGTTTAGTTGACGTAGATGGTTGTGGATTAGTTGATGTAGATGGTTGTGGATCAGTTGATGTAGATGGCTGTGGATAAGTTGATGTACATGGTTGAGGATTGGTTCGAGAGAATTCGGATGCACGGGTTATGCCCTCATATATTCTTTCCCGATTCTTCATTGAATTTTCTACGTACCCTGTAAATAAACGAATTATTCATTAACGAAATTTTTATTTTAAAAAATGAGTATTACGTTGATATTTAATTAAAATTTTATAATTAAATAAATAAAAAATAACCTTGTGCGATCGCTGTTGACTTCCAGCCTCCTAATTGTTTCAGCATTGTCTCATTTGCACCCGAATCAGACAACAGAGTTGCGACAGTTCTTCGGAAACAATGTCCGGTATATAATTTGGGATTAGGTAAATTCAAAATAACATACTTTAATAAAATTCAATATAACATACTTTAATGACATTGCAATATGATGGTTTAAAAATATAGCGAAACCTTTTGAAACAAGCAAACGGTATTATTATTATTATTTTATTATTAAATTTGTCAAAAAATTGCAGTTTAACTCAATTTTTTTCGATTTTTTAAAAATGAACTCAAATTATGTCAAAATTTGTAGTTTAACTCAATTTTTTCGATTTTTAAAAAAATGAACTCAAATCTTGTCGGAAATTTGTAGTTTGAGTCAAATTTTTTCGGAAATTTGTAATTTAACTGAAATTTTGTCGGAAATTCAACTGAAATTTTGCCAATAATTATAATTCAACTAATTTTTACGAAAATTTATATTTGATCACAAATTTTGTAAAAAATCTATAATACAGCACCTATTTTGTGGGAAGTTTATGTACTTATCACAGAGTTCGACCGGAATTTTTAATATTCAAGAAAATTTTCAGTGCAATTGGAAAGCCAGTTTCGGTCTGGATTTTCTATCTCAGATAAACTATAGTAATTTATATTCCGCATTTGATTGTTTTTCCCTAAACCTAAAGCATGACTTATATGTAACAAGTAGTCACCACTCTCACCGACAGCAGTGGACGCGCGGTCGGTGTATGGCTTCGGTTGTCCCCAGAGTTAAGCAGCATTTCTTGCGGAAATAACTTAGATTGGTTACCACTTAGCCGCGCAGTTTTTCTGAGTTTCTAATGTATTCGCATACAGTAGAAACTTAGTAAAAATGAAGCCACCTGTATCGGCCAGATTTGAGACCCCACACTAGTAGGGTCTCAAGGAATGGGGAAGAAAGGGGTGGGGATAGTAAAAGCCAAGTGGCGTACATGAGGAATCCCGAATAGTCGCCACTCTCCTTGACACAAAAGTTTCACTTCTAATGTGTAGTCTTCAGCAGACATAATTTTTTTTAAGTCAACACTGTTAAAAAAATTTACTAGAAAATTACAATACCGGACTGGAAGTTTTTATTCACAATCTGTACCATAAATTTCTTGTCCATCTTTATTAGATATTTAAAATATAACAATACTGAAATAGATTTGAGAAATTTCCAAATTTACTGTTATAAAATACTAGGAATTTACATTCTGTATTTTTTTTTCGTATGTTGTTTGTAAATTTCATGCACATGTTTATTATACAGTAGAACCTCGTTTATCCGGCCTTCGATTATCCGAGGCTCCGCGTTATCCGAGCCACCGGACTTTCCGAGCACTCCGCGTTAACCGAGGTGTACGCTCGGATAATACGGAAAAATTCGGATAAAACGGATAAAGCTATTCCTCATTATATGCATTGTGTATGGTTTCCGTATTATCCGAGTTTTCGGCTATCCGAGGTATGTCCTCCCCACATTACCTCGGATAAACGAGGTTCTACTGTAAAATCAAAAGCAGATGGCTTTTGTAATGGATTTTACAATTTTAAATTACAGTTGTGGTTGAGTGAAAATTTATTATCCACGTTCAATATTTTTTGTTCCCAAGATGCATGAAAATTAACGTCTTGAAAAATTCCATGATGATAAACTGATTTTTATCCAGATATAAAAGTCTTGCATATGAATTCACAAATTGGTCAACAAATGTTAAGAACTTAACTGAAATTTTACAATTTTGCTCATGTAATAACTGCACTGTTAGAAAATATTGGAAGTTTTTATTCATAAACTCGGCATCGAAATTTAGTATACAATTGTGGTATAAAATTCATGTACTTTTCCAGTAAAATTAAAGAAAATTATTAAAATTTAAGTACTTTTACTGTAAAATTGAAGTAAATTATTAAATGTGCTGTACCATAGATTAATTTTATATTATACTTGCATACTAAATTTAATATACTAGTTTATGAATAAAAACTTTCAGTAAAAGTACACTAAATTTCAAGTAGATTTTTTTTACAGTGCAGATTACTACAGAAGTTTTATAATTTTCATAAAAATATTTGTAACTTTAATCTTTTCGTGCATAAGTTTACTCTACTAATGTTAATTTTGCAGAATGTTAAACTAATCATTATTTCACACACCTGTTTTGCAAATTTCAAACTACTTTTCACAGTAAAGTTGCAATCTTTTTTCACAGTGAACAAATAGAAGAGTGTCCACTTTTGTAAATTTCCTAAACTGTTGATAACTTATAAAAAAATATTATAATTGCCAAAAACTGGTGATCATAAAGAGTTCAAGGTGTAACCGACACCAGAATATGCACACAGGAAAAAGGGTAATAAAATGTAACAATCTATAGTTCTCGGTGTCTTTACAGTTTTACCTGTGGTTCGTCGGTGAACCCCAATTCAAAGGATTACAGAGTTAACTGCTTATTGTAAAGATTTTGGAAAATATTTGCTGATAATTTTCCAGTTTACGGACAATTTGTAGAAGAACTAAAGCATTAACCTTTCATGAGGTCAGGTAGGATAACAAGGCTCCTGGTATCGCAATACAGTAGTACAATAATCCTGTCTACAAGCGGCTATATTGCACCTCAGCAGGTCATTCGCTCACAAGGGTTGCTCGAATGCATTGTTATAAAGTCGTTAAGGATGTACAATGGGTACAGATCCGCTAAACGTGAGTTTCATAGAAAATTTCAAATGATACAGATCCAGATACAAATTGGAAAAAATGTAGCATGCAAAAGATGCTCAAAAGATCGATTTTGCATAATAATAATTTCAAAATGATATTAACAAATTGATGCATAAAAAAAATTGTTCAACGAATCATGCGACAACCAAACGTTTTTTTCGAATGAAAATATTTTTTTTTTTTGCCAAACACATATTCGAAGTTCGTTATTTATTGAGCATTCTTCAAAATTGAAAAAAAAAAATAAAAAATAAAGAATAAAATTCTGAAAAAATTCATATGTACTGGGAAGAATTGACAAATCATTTTCACTCGAAAAAAAGTTAGATTGTCGGATGATTTGTTGAACAACTTTTTTATTCATCAATTTGTTAATAACATTTTGGAATTACTATTATGCAAAATCGATCTTTTCAGCGATTTTTACATGCTTGATTTTTTTCTTTCATATTTTTTTCCTATCATAAATCCTTAAACGTTATTTAAGGACACTAGTTTAAGGCGATTATCGACTTTTTTCGGAAAAGTTGTCTAATTTCATAAAAACGAAAAAAAAAATTTACATAAGAATAGAAAGTAGAAACTTACATGGCTTCCTTGTTATTTTTCACTTTTTACATAAATCTGCCCCTATAAAGAAATATGTTTATCAATTTCGGCTTCCACATGTAGAGCAAGCTTGTACTAAGTTAAAAATAATGAGAACGCAAAATGTAAGTTTCCGCAATGCATACTTATTTCTAATAAATTTAAAAAAAACTGGAGCTTAGCAAAATTTTAACTGTTATCAAACAATATCTAAAAATTCAAATTCCTATATCATCCAAACTCTTCTAGCGATCGCCACTTGATTATGTATTTAGCACCACTAAATATTATTCCGTTTACGTTCAAAGTTTGGGTTTGGTAGTTCATATATTGCAAAAGTTAATGCAATGCTGTTAATTTTTTTCGATATTGCATTCATGTCAATGATTTTGGTAAACAATATTAAATATATCTGCATTTGTGAAGAACTATTATGCGAAATATCGTAAATCTTAGGAAAGTTGGCGCGATCACGTCATTTTTGTAATTCAAAAAGCCATAAAATATAAATGTTTGCATTCATTTCGGCAGAGAATTAATTTAAAAAATGCAATTACGTAAAACATCTCATTAAAAAAGTTTGCCATTCTGTATAGGGTCTCAAAAATTTCCTAAATTTAAAGAGAATATTTCTGTAAGTATATAAACATTTTTTAAAGTAGCGTTTTTTTTTTCAAAACGATATTTTGATAGTTAACGACATATGACGAAATTTCAGGAAAACTAAAATAATATTTTTTTATACGTTATAATATAACCCTTTGCAAAGTGAACAAATTTCATCCTGGACATAGGTCGATAGGAATGTTCATTTCGAAGAAGTTCATTTAAAGATTTAAAAAACAAAAAACAGAAAAATTCCAATTTTTACAAATCTTTGTTTTTCGGAAACAATAAGTGAAAAAAATGTGTGTCTTTTCTTTTTCAAAATACTTGAAAATGAAATATACATTGTTTCGGACATCAAACGGACATTTGTTCTAAATCAATTTTGTCTATGTTTTGGACCATTCTGAGTGTCCTGACATGAAAATATCGAAGAAAAAAAAATGATGAAAACAAAGCTTGCTTTATGATGAAGACAAATTTTTGAAAAGTTTATCGGAGGAGAAAAAAAATGGAATGGATTTTATCAAGGAAAGAAAAAAAAACTAAATGGATTTTATTGATATAAGAAAAATGTGAAATTTTATGATTTTTGTTAATAACCCTAGTGAAAATGTTTCTCAGAATATGTCTGAAAATATATCTGAACATCTCGGAAAAAGTATCTGAAAAATTCTCGGAATTTCTTTCACTTTTCGCACTTTTCAGAGAAAGTCAAAGATTTTTTTTAGATCCACGGATTTCTAATTGTTCTGAAAATGTCTGATTTTCACTATGCCAATTTTTTGGTATGCTTTTGACATATCTCTGTAACTTGTATAAAATTGGCAGTGATATCGAAGGTGTCCGAATGAGCCCGAGTAGAAATTCAGCTACGGGGAAAATCAGGCCCTAGCGTGGTCGCCGGATTTGAATCTAAGGCCGGGTAAACCTTATACGGGCCTTGCAGGAAAGTAACGCAGCGCATGATCAGGGCCAGATTAAGTTTTCCAGATAAGGACCGGATAGAGGCTGCCCTACTAAGCCCCTACTTATAAAAACGGCAAATAAATTACAAAATAATTATTTGCGCTCATCGAATTCGATTTATTTTGCACTTTCTATTGGATATCCGAGCTTATTCAGTTTTCAGTACATATTAATTGCAGAAAAAAACACATGTAAATTTATTTGCCGTTGGTAGGAATCGAACCTTGACCCTCTGGGTGACAGTTCTGCGCCTTAGCCCACTCGGCCATTGACATCTTAGAAAGTTTATATATTTATGGTCTATTTGAAGTATACTTAAAATGAAAACACGTCAAGACTGTACATCCATTTATTGTGATTACCACCGAAATATTCAAAATTCAAACATGATGGGGCGGTCACCCATCCAGGTACTGGCGTTTGACGGCCAGTACCTGGACAGATTTCAAAGTAATTCTAGCAGTACAGTCCCGCAAAACGTGAGTTTCAGCGAAAATTTCGAATACTTCTCGATGGGATAAAGATGTTAAAAAATCCAGCACACGCAAGGTGCTGAAAAGATTGATTTTGCATAACAATAATTTTTAAATGTTTTTAACGAATGCCGTATCCCTTAAAGGTTTTTTAAGGGTTCAGTTTCAACTCGGGATGTATTGCCAATAATTTCTTAACTAAGTACTTGGGAATTCTTATGTCGTCTAATAAATGTTGAAAAGTCATGTATTCCGCAGCGGTTCGGTTTCGATATTTTTAACTGAAATTTTTAGAGAAAAACACAGAAACCACTCCAAACGACAAAGATACAACTTGTTTGTTTATTTTCACTTTGAAGTCAGACACGTCGAGAATCTTCGCTATGATTCGTCACAAAGTTATCCATCTGGCTGGAAAGTTTAGAATCGTGCAGAGAGTTTTTACACATCAAGTATTCAATACAGTATATAGGGTGAGTGAATAATTTATATTGTAACATATGTCTGCAGGCAACAATATACTGATTTGAAAAGTAGAAAATTGAGCTTCATAACATTAATATACTATTCTATGAATAATAATTTATTGAATGATATATTAGATTCCAAAGTCTCATTAAGGGGCGGGGGGGAGTCAGGTTAAAAGTTTAAAAAAATCGATTTTTTTTCTGTGATAACATTCACAGCATACAACATTTCCAGAAACTTGGCCATTTTTGCGAATTCCGGCTTAGAACTTTACTAATAGATAGATGACACTATCTATTAGTAAAGTTCTAAGCCGGAATTTGCAAAAATGGCCAAGTTTCTACGGTCCCATTCATATTTAATTTCCTCAAAAGTCGTAAAAAATTACCAGAATATTATATTTGAATTTTAAATTGTTTTATTTATTTATTATTGTTATATGCAGACATTATGGCCGTTTTTTTGTTCACACAAAATAATTAAGGGTGTTAAAAAATAAAAAAATACATTTTTTTCTTTCTCTTCGGCAGTTTCGTTTAGATAAGAATAAAATCTGACTCTGCAAAATCTTAAACATGATGCCAAAAAAATGGCCGATTTCTGCAATAAACCTGCTTTTTTATGATTTTTTTCTATATAATAGAAAGTTTATTACGTATTTGTAAATAAATTTTTATTTGTTTACCATTTTTTAAACCAGTTAGTGAAACGCGATATAAATGATGCGATGACAGTGTGATGTCTCCAACGCAATACGCAACACTTACATTATATTCGAATTCGCGCGAATAATGGGACATGCGCTATGATATCTTAGCGCGTATCGCATGCGCAGCGTCTTACTGTCGCGAAAAGTTACTTCTGCTACACTCGAGACGCATAACCTCGAATTGACGTTTCTATTTTTCGTTCATATAATGCTATTAGTTTGGTTCCGTTGGCCATTTACGGTTTTTTTTTCAGTCAATAGTGGTTAAAACAGAATCAACAATCATCAGAAGTGGTCAGATATGTATCATTTGTTATGAAGTGATGATTTAATGTTTGTGCAGCACATTTGTGAATGTGTCAACTCCGTATAAATTTTCAGTGATGTTGTCAATACAAGTGAACATCCCCATATTATTTACAGGTTTTTTTCAAATTATGCATTCATTTACTTTTTTATTTGTAAAAAAAACATTTATTAATAACATTATTAATAATATTCTGTAATCTGACTTGCAAATAATATTTTTATTTTGTTCATTAAAGGTACTAAAGTTCCCCAAAGATGAAAGCAGCATAAACATTTTTATTTCAGTGGTAAAATTTAGATGCCATTTGCCGAAACTTGGTTTTAAACCTATTCTGCGCGTGATTCAGACCAAACTACTAGGCAGGTTGGGCTAGTTGACGTCTTATTTTCTTCTTCATGAAAAGATACACCGGCTAAATGGAGCAAATGTTAATAAAAGGTAATATTTTTTAAGTGACATAATTATTACTAAATAAATTTTATGCTATTTTCTAAATCAGTGATTAACTTTGTTTTCAGAATGAAAAAAAAATCGTTTGCTCCATTTAGCCAGTGTATCTTTTTATGAAGAAGAAAATTAGACGTCAACTAGCCCAATCTAGCAGTTTGATCTGAATCACGCGCAGAGTGAAAAACCTAAGAACTTTGCTTAACCCTAGAACTCATGACTGGGGTCTGACGGTACCCCACGCGACATTCAAATTACGCTCTCGAGTTAACCAGCAATCTCATCGACTACGGGTATGAACCATAATTCAATTTCAACCTTTAAGAAGAGTGTCAGGTAGGTCGCGGCTTCAGTTGCTCGCCAGCGGTGACAGTGGATACAAACAAAGTTACTCCGGGGTTCGGCAGGACCCTAGTCGTGAGGTGACGTGTATCTTTCGTGCTGGTAAGCTAATTTTCTATTTTCCATTTAAACTAATATATTTGGGGTATTATTATTTAATAGGAGTATAGAAAGTCTTAAAAAATGATTTCGAGATTTTAAAAAAATTGCAGAAAATGTCCCGGCGCTATAATTTGCGATCCGTTTCGGAGGTTGCCGAATCCCTTCGAGCGGAAACGACAATTCAAGCTGCAGATGTTCGTTCTGAAGACGAGGAGGATACCGAGGAACCTTGGAGCGATTCAGAGAACGAAGAGGACGCCAAATCGGAGATGTCGGACGAAGAAAACGAGCCTGCCACCAAACGTCCGCAACGTGGAAGACAGCCGACTCGCAGTGGCGAATCTTCGAATCGTGGTCGAAAACCGAGCATTACTCGTGGAAAAGACGGCCACCGGTGGTACACGAAATAAGAATCGTAATTTGTTATTTTGTACAACTTTTGCATCGAAAATAAATAAATTCATGTTTGTATTATCATTTTTCGCGACGTTTTCATTGATTTTTCCGATCCCACGATTTTCGAATTTTCGTCATTTTCGATTGCCCAAATAATTATACTTTTTTTACAACACACAGCGATAACAATTTTTTCAGATTGGCTATAATGTCCCCTTCAGAAAGCCGTTTGAAATTTGAAAATCCGTTCATCGGTTAAAAATATAGAAAAATTTATTTAAAAAAAGAGGTTTTCGACGATTTTTACGATATTTTTGCGTTCAATTGGATTTTTCACCGACTAAATATTGACCAAATGGAAAATGTCGTATACTATTCTCTTCCTTATCTTAAAGCGAAGAAATTCATGTGTGATTGAGTATGATCCCCGGCCCATAGAACCGGTTTTATAATTAAGTAAAGAGTCCGGTATAGCCAGACCCCAGTCATGAGGATGAAGGTCGGAAAATAAAGTCATGAGGTGTAGGGTTAAGATAATATTGGAAGGCATACGCAAGTCAGATGGCAGTAAAAAAATCCTTTCATCCAGTACCCACAATATAGTTCATTGCTCATTTTTATATGCAAGAGAATTTGGATGATATTGAATTTACAAATTTAATTATTTTGTCCTGACTCCCTCTCCTTAAAAAGAGCATGGAATCAATTTTTTTTATTGATGCCCTTGCAGATTTACCCAACCCTAATTAGTGGTTAGTTTTTAGTTGGTTTAAGGTTGGAAGTCAATAAATGGTTGATTCAAGGTTGAATTTAGGTTGATTTATTTCGATTCAACCCAAAACCAACCGTTGGTTGGTGCATTATTCCGACTGAAAAACCAACAGAAATTATTCGGTTGTTTTATGGTTGGCTTACAAAAAAACCAACCGCAAATCAACCTTTAATCTTCATTTTACGACAGTTGGAAAATGGTTAGTTCCCAAAAAACCAACCGAAAATCAACCTTTAACATTCATTTTACGACAGTTCGAAGATGGTTTGTTTCCACAAAACAAACCGTAAAATAACCTTCGATATTTATTCTATGACAGTTGGAATAAGGTTGGTACACGAAAAACTAACCGTAAATCAACCTTCCATATTTCTTCTAAAACAGTTAGAAGAAGGTTGGTTTATGAAAAACCAACTATATATTAACCATCATAGCGTTATTTATAATGGTTGATACATGATTAGGAGTTGATATTCCAACTGTAAATTGACCTAAAATTGTCGGGTTAGGGTTGACATAACCACCAACCAACCGTTGGTTTTCGGTAGGTCGAGGTTCGGTGAGGCCGGGAGGGTGATACTGTAGTTTCATAAAAATTTTCATTTGGATGTTATAAGATATATATTAAGCATTGTGAATCTTTAATGTTGTGCAGTCACGTAAACCAGCATTTTTTCACGAATCAATGTACAATTTTTTACTTTTTACAACTTAAAATGTATTCAACATTATCATATTTTTTTCAGTATTTTTTGTGGAGATGCACTTCTTTTTTTTGTGCTAACAATGTATTGTATTATGTTTAGAATGGTCACAATTTAGCAAGAAAACTGGTCATTGGAGCACCATTGACTTCCTTGGCAATACTCGGCTTTAAGAACAATTCTAACAATGGTGTTACCATCACTAGGAACTATTTTCGGCGAACCTCCGAATTCCTCTTTCGAGGAAGCTTTGGAATTTTTCGAAAGAGCCGAACAGGTGGACCCGAACTTCTATAGTCACAATCTACTCTTCCTCGGAAAAACTTATCTTAAATTAAATCTTAAAGAAGATTCTCGCAAGTATTTAAAAAAGGCGTCGGAATTGCCAGCGAAAAACGATGACGATCTACAAGCCAAGCAAGAGGCAACAAAGCTACTCGGAAGCATCTAAATATTATTCGCGAAATGAAAAACAGAAGCAGTTTATTCTGGGAAAATAATCTGGAAAAGATTTTCTGGCATCCGGAAAATCTGTCGTTGTATTGAAGTCGATTGATGTATTGTATTAGGACGTTACGGTCGGCGCTCCCTAGATTATCCATTGGAATTACTAGATATTAAGAGAAAGTATTTAAACACCGGGCATAACAAAATCTGAATTTTTTTAAGTCCAAGTTAAATATATTCGCCAATGTTCAGAATTCTTTTTAAATATTAAATGGAGGTACTCGAGCACTCAGCAAGAAAATGTTGATGATGGTACTTCTGGACATTATCAGAGAAATGTTCTCAAGTTAAAAAAAAGAAAAAAAGAAAGATCAAGAATTTATATATCCTAGAAACTATCGAAGGTGAAGGTAATTGAATGAAGTAATCTCAACCGCACAATTTCGTTTCACAGTATATGCATATATACATGTATTTTCGTACCTTTACATGCACATATTAATGTTACAATATTTTTTACAATTTATACACAAACAAAAAAATCAAATAAAAAATAAAAGTCTGAATATACATGAAATGAGCTCGAGAAATATAAAGATTATGAAACTATTTCTATCGAAAATATAATATTTACAAGTAACGCTTTTTGGAAAATGTTTAACGCTTTTTACATTAGCGATCAACTTCACAATTAGTGTCACAGTGCCAGGATGCATTTTCGTCTGTCTTTCGACTTCTGCGCGCGCGATTACGATTTTCGATAAAAGCGGGAACAAAATCGTTTTAGATTCGCTGGTTCGGTACATTTTGCTGTTGCACTTCCGGATACATTGGATGTTCGAGACGATTCGGTTCTTGATTTTCGGTAAAAGCGGGAGCAAAATCGTTTTGAATTCGCCGGTTCGGTACAATTTGCGGCAAACCGTGCTGATTCAGAACGTCTGGAATTGCGTGATTAGCAACTGGGGGCGGAATATCAATTATACCCGCGTGTTGAGCCACTTGTAACGCGCATAAGTGATAACTATTGACGATAACTAGTTGCACGCATGATTCCAGTCCACATGGACAATGATGGTGAATCACGTACATCGGGCCACGAGCCATGTAAACCGGCGGTTGCAATCTCACCGGATTCAGTGGAAAAAGTGCCAGAACAGCGTACGGCATTTTTTTTGTTGCTTTTTCGTCCTGTAACAAAAATATTTAAAAAACATTAATTGTCTGAATTATTAAAAAAAAAAAACCAAAAATCACAAAGCTAAGAACCGTGAATTAATCTGTGAATGGTTCGTATTTATTTGGACAAGTTTGCAATGAAGCTTTAAAGCAAGTTGATTCATTATGTCACTTTTTCGTATTTAAGGAAGATCGGTGACGACTGTGAAAGTCAAATCAGAGATTCATTTTTATAATCGATTCTTTAAAGTTTAATGCATTAAATAATAACTGTGGAGGGTGATTTGTATTGAAGCATGTGGACTTAATCCAGAGAAAGATTAATAGTGACGGATTTGCATAAATATTAACTGATTAACGTTTCTTTTTAATGGGATACATTTTCGTTCAGTTTTTTTTTTTTCAAGAATAATCTGTAATTCTTGGTCGATTTGAATGAGCTCAGTCTCTATCTTAAAAGATACTCTACGAATTGACCGCCTAGATATTTCGTAGTGTTAATTGTTTAATAATTCTAGCCTGTTGTTTAACAGAAATTAAAATACTTTCATAACAACAGGCTATAATTATAAAACGATGAACACTATGAAATATCTAGGAGGTCAATTTGTAGAGTATCCTTTAGGAAACACAATGAGCTATCATTCATAAAAATCGGCAAAAAATTAAAGATAATACTTGGAAAAAACTGAACGAAAATATATCACCACTGAAAAGAAACGTTAATCAGTTAATCTTTATGCAAATCCGTGACTATTAATCTTTCTTTGGATTAAGTCTACATGCTTCAATACAAATCACCCTCCACTGTTATTATTTAATGCATTAAACTTTAAAGAATCGATCGCGAAAATTTATCTCTGATTTGACTTTGGGAGTCATCACCGATCCTCCTTAAAGAAAAGTAAGAAAGTAAAATTCGAGACGGTAAAAAAATCCTGTTTCCATTGACTTATTTGTAGTTGAAAAAAAAAAGTTTACAAAAATACCAGTCTGTTTATTTAGACGTTAAAAAAATATATATTGTTATGAATATAGAGATTAGGTCTTATAGGAACACACGGTATGACAATCGACAAACGAATACTTGATATACTTCACAGTAAACGTGACAGAAGAAAGTCTTGACAGGACTTTGACTGCGAGCAAACGTGCGAACAAAAGCGTTAAAGATAAATAGAACTACCCATGTGCGGTTTTAGAGCTGGGCGGACGTTGGCGCGACGACGATCGCCTGCGTTACAAAGTCGGCCCGACTCTGTTCGCCAACGTCGGTCCAGCAGCCAATTAACGTCGGGACGATAACATCGGACCAACGTTACACCTAAGCGTCGGGCCGCAACCGGTTTTCGAGTCGGGCCAGGGTCAGAACGACAATGCCGGCCGACGTTGTAACGTCGGTGCGACATTGTCGCGACATTTGAAACGACGTTCGCCCAGTACTGGGTGTCGTCGCTGAGCCGACATCGAATAAAAAATATTAAAAATTAATTAAAAAAAATAAATGATCGATCTGCGCAGCCGTCTAATGCTTTTTAATCATGCTAACCTGTTTTTAAATGAATTTTTCACCACTATTTTTTGGACATCCTAGAATAAATTTTTCCGGCGGTGATGGGACTCGAACCTGCAACCTTGGGATTAGTAATCCATGATCTTACCCACTCGGTTATCCACATCTTGGAAAATTTAGTGTCGAATTGCGTATATAAATCATTCGTCTGTATTACTTCATTAATACCGTATGCACTCTTAATGGTGTTATGATGGTATAACAGTTTTTAGAAGTTTATTGCAAAAATAAAACAATAGTGAAAATAATGAAAATTATTTAACTCAATAAATTGAGTTATACACAATGATTTCGCCTTTTTAAATTAAAAACGATGGAGTTGCTTAATATTCGTTTATCAATTACGAAAAATGGTATAAGTTTTATTATTTTATTCATTTTAATCCTACTTTAGTTAATTATTTTGACGGAATGTCGACTACCAGTACTGAACCGATATTGCCGCGAAACGTAAATTTCCCATGTGCGGGTAGCCAACGTTCCGAGTACGGCCGACGATTGGCTGAATTAAGGCAACTCGTCGGTAGCCAACAATCGGAGTTCGACGATGACCCAGAGTTGGCGAAACGTTCGAGCGATGCTTGGCTGGCAGGCGGCGTCGAATCGACAGCCAACGATCGGAACGCGACACTCGGCGGTGTGTCGGCAGCAAGTTGGCAGCCGACGATCGGAACCCGACTACTGCCCAGCGTCGATCGAACCTTCAATCCTTAACTGTGCCAACATTGGGCTCCGTAGCTGGCACGACGATGGTCCTCACAGTTCTGGTGACGTTGGCTGCCAACATTTTGCCGACGCTGGCGCGTGAATCGTAATTACGGTTAACGGCAAAATGTTGGCAGCCAACCTCACCAGAACTGTGGGGACCATCGTCGTGCCAGCTACGGAGCCCAATGTTGGCACAGTTAAGGATTGAAGGTTCGATCGACGCTGGGCAGTAGTCGGGTTCCGATCGTCGGCTACCGACTTGCTGCCGACATACCGCCGAGTCCGATTGTTGGCTGTCGATTCGACGCCGTCTGCCAGCCAAGCATCGCTCGAACGTTTCGCCAACTCTGGGTCATCGTCGAACTCCGATTGCTGGCTACCGACGAGTTGCCTTGATTCAGCCAATCGTCGGCCGTACTCGGAACGTTGGCTACCCGCACATGGGTATTTGTAATTAATAATTTCCGCCCCACAAACAAATATCCGCTTTATTCATTCGCTCGGTCGTAACATTGGTGTCAGAAGTGCTTGACGATCCCACGGATGATATTTTTCGGTTACTCGCGAGTGATAGTGAAACGAAACAGAGGATTATTATTAAATTGAGACCTCGATGGCTCACACAACGAGGAAGCGAAATCAAAATTGAGATCTCGATGGCTCCCACATGGGGATGGATCTTTTTTTTTTCAAAAGTGAAGTCGACGACTTCGGAAATAGCGGCTAATCGGAAAAGAAAACGAAAATTGCGATCTCGATGACGCCCCGTGATGACGAGAAAAGAAGTCAAATTTGAATGGATAGAAGAACGGATTGAGCTGCATAGGACTGACACAGGCAAATTAAAATTATGTATCGTTTTCAATCGAGATATTTGTAAAAGTATTGATCAAAATTTGAGTGATTCTTCTCTCTCGGGTAGACGATCAAGATGATCGTACAGTCGAGTCGTAGTTCGGGTAGAATATAATTGGTCTATGAGAATATTAGTGTTGTTAAGGATCTGAAAAGTGTAGAGAATTGCTTGGCTGGAACCTTGGACGGCTTTTTGGATTCCCGGGTGAATCCAAAAAAATTTTGGGTGAAAAGCGTCCTGGAGGGTTTCCGGAGAATCCTGTTTATATGGTAACTGCTGGGTAACGAAAAGCCAGAGTTACGGATCGAGGGACTGTTGGCCAATGAGAGGTTTCGAACAGTGATCGATGATTTAGTGTAGAATAGAATTTTCAGATATACTTGTATGTAGAATTGTCGTTTTATTGTGGAATGAATCGGGTGAATTGATTTCGAGGTCGAAAATGTCGACATGAGAATTAAAAAGAAGGGAGAGAGAATAATCATTGAGATTGTATTGTCCGAAGTGTGGCTAGTATTTGCGGAAGTCTACGCGATTAATTTGTATTTCACAGGTAAAGTTGAAGATACTGTGAAGTGGCCCTTCCTGCTCAAATCCTTTTGAATGTCAACAAAATTGGAGAAAAATAATGAAAACGGAGAAAGAATAATGAATTGAATGAAATACTTAAAAGTTGATTGGAATGGACTTAGTACAGGACAAAATGAATTTATTCAGCGTGGACTTGATAACGACGGAACATAGGAAAAAATGGAACTATATAGAATTGTGAACACTGCTCTTCCCAAGGTTTTTCCGGCCATGGTTTTCCCTTGTGGACATGGACGAATGTCAGAACAGTGTAGGTTAAAGAAAAATGGACAGATTTTAGGATGATGGACCGTGGCACATCAAAGGGTGGATAGGTAGTTGCCGGGGCGGCAACTCTAGGAGGAGGGGAGTAATGTTATGAATATAGAGATTAGGTCTTATAGGAACACACGGTATGACAATCGACAAATGAATACTTGATATATTTCACAGTAAACGTGAGAGAAGAAAGTCTTGACAGGACTTTGACTGCGAGCAAACGTGCGAACAAAAGCGTTAAAGATAAATAAAACTATTTGTAATTAATAATATCCGCCCCACAAACAAATATCCGCTTTATTCATTCGCTCGGTCGTAACAATATATATCAACTTGTAATATTATAGTTGGTATGAAATAAATTTCATTTTACACCAAGTTCAGTTTTACTGGATAAATTTTAACTTACCCAGTAAAACTGAACTTGGTGAAAGCGGAGTGTTTCGTTTCGTAACAACAATATTGTAAAATAAGTAGCAAAGTTATTTGTTACTTCAACAAATAGTTGTAAACTTTGATAAACAATCGTACTCTGTTTTACACTTCAACAAATAGTTGTGAACTTTGATAAACAATCGTACTGTGTTTTACACTTTAACTTGTCTAGTTGTTCACTACTACAAGAGTGTCACGAAAATGAAGTCTTGATCCTATCTGCGGCCTCCTTAAATAATGCCGATTTTGGCAAATATGTCCCTCTCCCTTGATGATTTTGGGGATGACTGGATGACTTACCCCCCACTTTTCGTGTTGGTCAAATCAGGGCTCACTTACATACCTGCAGGGCGCGTGGCTCTTTCGGGTATCGATATGGGGCGTTGGGCCTTAAGTGGGAGGTACTCAATGCTACGTTAGACAGGTGCGCGACGGTCATTCGTCACTCAAAAACAAGTAAGATGATTTGTTGAATATTTTTCCGATCAACAGCTAAACTTCCTTAGTACACCTGAAATTTCCAGGGTAACGTTTTTGCTCAGCCAGAAAATAAGTCGCTGTGGGTTTGCCCCAAAAGTTTTTGAAATATCTCAACGACGTAGTGTTATGATATGCATAAGAACGATCGTGTATCGTAGAAAAGCTGTAAAATATACTCTCGCAGATATCCATAAGAAATTGCAGAGAGCTCGAATCTTAGTTTCTTTTTTTGTGCAAAAAACCAAAAAAAAATTAATGAAAAAAAGAAAAAAAAATCACAAATAGTTTCTTTTCTGTTGCTTAACCATAAATAGTTCTACAAATAATATATCCTATCATGACATTTCACGGGAATAATCTTTTACTACTTTTCGAAATTCGAACTAGAGTGAAAAGAAAAAAACGATAGAAATTAGATTTATTTTCAGCGAAGCGAAAAGCAAATAAAGAGGAATGAGATTATTTAATAAATTTAAAAAAAAACACGAGAATTGCAAGAAAGTTGTATGTTTATTATTAATAGCTTTTATAAATTAGCGAAGAAAAAATACATATCGCTTATTACGTACATACGAGTATGATTCATCCGCGCCTTACTTTTTATTTGTGTGTGTTTGTGTGTTTTTAAATAAATAATAATTTACGTGGTAAGTCTAGAGAACGGGACACTGGGAAATCGCCTTAAACTAATGCTCTCGCTCATGACCCTGAAAATATCTGCATCAGACACTTTTTAATTTTTGGCACGCCATAACTCCCGTATTTTCCGTCGTACAGATTTCACTCCAGAAGCTTTTTTCTTAGTTTTGACATTTTCTAGGTGAGCATTTTTAAAAAATTTTTTGTATTCCTTAAGGGGCTGCATTAATAAGAAATCTTTGGCATGCCATAGCTTCTGTATTTTTCATCGTACAGACTTCACTCCCAAAGCGGTTTTCTTCGTTTTTACATTCCCTAGGTGAGCATATTTTTTGTTTATTTTTTTTTTATTCCTTAAGCGGGTGCTAATAAAAAACCATTGGCACGCCCTAACTTCCGGATTTTTCATTCTATAGACTTCACTCCGGAAGCTTTTTTCTTAGTTTTAACATTCCCTAGGTGAGCATATTTTTTGTTTATTTTTTTTTATATTCCTTAAGGGCCTGCATTGACATCAGACACTTTTTAATTTTTGGCACGCCGTAACTCCCGTATTTTCCATCGTACAGATTTCACACCAGAAGCTTTTTTCTTAGTTTTGACATTCTCTAGGTGAGCATTTTTTTGTTTATTTTTTTTTGTATTCCTTAAGGGGCTGCATTAATAAGAAATCTTTGGCATGCCATAACTTCTGTATTTTTCATCGTACAGACTTCACTCCCAAAGCGGTTTTCTTCGTTTTTACATTCCCTAGGTGAGCATATTTTTTGTTTATTTTTTTTATTCCTTAAGCGGGTGCTAATGAAAAACCATTGGCACGCCCTAACTTCCGTATTTTTCATTCTACAGACTTCACTCCGGAAGCTTTTTTCTTAGTTTTAACATTCCCTAGATGAGCATATTTTTTGTTTATTTTTTTTTATTCCTTAAGGAGCTGCATTAATAAGAAATCTTTGGCATGCCATAACTTCTGTATTTTTCATCGTACAGACTTCACTCCGAAAGCGGATTTCTTCATTATTACATTCGCTAAGTGAGCATATTTTTTTTTTTTTGGATTTCTTAAGGGGGTGCTAATAAAAAATCATTGGCACGCCTTAACTTCCGTATTTTTTATCGTACAGACTACGAAAGCGTATTTCTTGGTTTATATATTCTTTAGGTGAGCATATTTTCAGCGTGTGTGATACTTTTATTGGCCCTTTCTTTTCGTTATTATCGTTTCCTGATTTCTGTATATACTTACGGTATTCGCCGGTACAAATTCGCACCGTTGCCCGGAGCACACCACGAGGAGGTTATCGCAATAAAGATGCTCCATTTTTTTTTTCTTTTACCTTTTTCTTTTTTCTTCTCTACGCTCGTCGAGTAATAGACGTCTATTTCTTTTTGTCGTTGATGTTACATTTTATTTGTCTGACGACGTTAGCCATAGTGAGCAAAGGTCGCAGATATATGCGTAAAATTCGTCTTCTACCTCGCTCAGAGATTTTCCCAAATGAGAGAGACATGCCCAGTGCGTCCACTTTTTACAGCTGGAACATTCAATCCAAACTGTATCACGACGAATCTCTGTTTGCCCGCAGCAGAGGCAACGTTTCGTCGTATCGAACGACTTGACGACGCACTCTCTTTGGAGGATTTCTCGCAAGTCATCTGGTCGCAGGTCTGCGATTCCGGAGACACCATCACTCAAAATCTCGCGGAAATAATGAATGACGTAGATGCCGCAATTGTAGCCATCCGATTGGTGAGGATATTTGCGCTGCACCAGTTTCCATCTACCGCGGGATGTCGGAAAAACCCTACTATAACATGACGCAAAGACTTTCAGATAATTCTTACTTCGCTCTACGTCGGCGGCGGGGCTGGGATCGAAAACATATACGCTCTTCTTGGTCACATCAACGTACAGCAAGACCCAGTGATTTCAGTTTTCATTGAACGGAATGAAGATGTGATCTTTCCCGGTCCACGCCGTATTTAAATTCGAGAAGAATTCATTGGTCGTGTCTTACAGCTTTCGTACCATTATAATCGTTCCGACTTCGGCGACAACATAAGCAACGCCGGACCGTCCACGGCTCTCTCCAATGTAGATATTCGCGCAGTAATCAATCGTAAAGTTTAGGAGCCAACGCCGTCCGAACAGCTTCACGTAGTCTTCGCCATATAAATGCACAAAAGAATTGTCATCGTTGACATCTTTCGTGTAACCGACGAAATACGGCCTAGGCGCTTTCGGCGCGAAGTAAAAGTCCCGATTTCGAATGGTGCCATTTGCATTACGTTGCAACTGTCTCGAGGCGTTGGTCTCAACGAGGAGTCTTTCGATCCGCCTTCCTTTTTGGTACGATTGCCTTGTTTTCCTCGGCCTCTTGCGCAGCCAATACTCCTCAGAGTCCGGTTCGTTTACCCGTACCCTTTTTCTTCGTATATTCACGATCGGTTTCGGGAGCCGAATTTCCTTAAAGGAAGCAACGGTCCGCGCGTGTACCGTATCGATAAAGCGACCGGCCTTGACGTCCATGTTTCTCTCGCACGTCGAGTGCTTCGTGATTTTGAAGTAATTCTCGGCCGAGCTGTTGGTGAAATGATGTTCACACAAGACGGTCTACAGGGGAGCTACCGGTAACAATTTCTTGACCAAATAGTCGGCGAAAATTGTTGACTGAAACTCGTTGTCACCTGCATACTCATCGACGTGGTTTGCCGCTTCTTTTATGGCATCTGCGATTGGAACTACTCGCTGGTAGAACGGACTCGACGCGTAAACCGACGAGGTAATTTCCTCGTCGATCATTAGAAGGCCGGAAGACCATGGGCTCGTACTTATCTCGTCTTCGTTGTCGTAGTGTCACGGGGAAGATGTGAGTTTTTGAAGAGTACCCAGGAACTCGGGTCCTTTGCGAGGGAACAGCAAAATTTCGAGGAACGCTTCGACTCTCTCGAGGAACACATCCATGTTCTCGGCGTGGACCAGAGCGGCCATTGCTTCCAATATAAAACCGGAGGTTGATGCTTCGATTTTATTTGCGGTTGTGTGAAGCGAGAGATCATGTGCGTAAAGTGCGCGTAGCACGTATGCAGGCGTACGATATCGTCGGCTAACGGACAATTTGCGCATGTAGCGTCGTACGTCATTTTCAAGTACTGGGTCACGGTACAATTGTTCCACGCACCAAAAAAAGCGTTCAAGCTTGCCCATGACCAATCAGTAACCACGTCCTTAAAAGGTGGCCATTTGATCCCGTTTTCGTCCCACGTGTTCTTAAAGAACCTTAAACAATCGCTAATGGACGTCGTCGTGTGATTATTGGTGATCATTTCCAATATCGGACAAATTTTCTTGTCGATATTTACGATCCCGGCGTAAAAATACACCCTCTTTGAGTCGTTATAGGGCTTCCTGACCACTGACCCAGTCACATACCTTTAAACCGATATTTGCTTTCGTTTCTTTTGATTCTGAGATCTCAGAGGACTTTTTTATCCTGCCCTTTGACCGTTTCAACTCTGAGCTCTCAGTGGATCGTTTCTTAGACAGAATGCGTTCCTTTATTTTTTCAGCAAAATTATTGCGATTCTGAAACCAGTGGAATCTTAGATTCGCACGGAAAGCCTTGACCGCGGTCTTTCGCATTCCCAGGTGCTTGCATATTTTCGTTAATAAAGGTCGAGATGTCGGCCCTTTCGAAAGTTCATGAGTGTTATCGATACAATGCACAATTGCATCGGAGGCGATGGCGACGTTGAAACTCATTGTTCGTCGAATGTTGAACTTCGACGTGTACGTGTGCGACGAGAGCTCCTCGGCGACGTCGAAGGATACGTCCGCGATTCGGTTCGATCGGGAGATCGAAATTTCCCGTCGCGCCGCGCAGCCACACTTGGCATATATTATCAAAGCGCGCTATAACCAACCAACGAAATTTCAAACCGGTATAGGTACCTATCTACGCGAGTAGATAGAGTAGACTTGAATATTAAATTCATGATTTACGAATCACTAATTAAGGCACTGTTCGTAAAATGTTACGTAGCTATGAGGCATCGCTTGTCAAACACACCACTTTTTGCGATATGCAGAAGGAAACCTTTGCAATCGTGATACCATTTCCATACTAGGGACACATGGAATAAAACTTATATACCTCTCGACTTACATACGTGTGTCCTGATACGCGAGGATTGATTTACGAAATCGCAGCACCGGAATTTATTCTTTACGGCGCGAGGGGCGTCTTGAAATTTCGAAGAAAATTGTACGGTTCGTTTAGTTTATTTTGAAATTGAGAAAATATTATCAGAGGGTGACTTTTTAGAGGGGCATAATTTTCAAAGTGGCGCCATGATTTTCTTGATTTTTTTAACGTCACATCGAAACGTAATGAACAAACGTGGCACAAGGGATTGGTTGGATGACAATTTATTTTTTAGGTTTTTTCGTGGGAATCAACGCGTCTTACTAAACTGAAGCAATGAAGAAGGTAGAAAGTGAAGTATCGACCGGCGAAGTTTGTTGAAAAGAGTAAATAAGAGAAGAGACATGTCGATCAAGCGAAACGATCGCAAAATGTGATCCCCGCCACTTTCAGATTCGCGATCGAGAAAGACTCTGAATTGGAAGCCGCAATCCCGGATCTTCGCACACTAGTTTAAAAAAGATGAATAATTAAATTGTCGCTCGAATCATATTCAGATTTACGTGTGAAAAACTATGTGGAATATTGATTAATACTGGGAAATTTTGCTTTTTTTCTGAAACGTCGAAAGTACAGTTTCAAATATTGCCAACCAACTCACGTGGACAATGAAAAAATCGAATAGGTGAAGAATTGCGCAATCGAAATCGCGCCACCGATATAGTGGTCTATATCAAATTGAGTTGATTTGAAACCAATCATCCAAAATCTGTAATAGGGCGTTTCTGAAGCTGACCTCGACATAAGATAGCTGATTACCACTATAAAATCCAAATTCAGAAAAACACATGACGGTCACAGAATAGTATATTGTGTATCAACTGCGTAAAGTACGTTATTTTCACACGTGGCGAGAGTGATCGCACGAGTCGAAAATGATCTTACGCACGAATTACACAAAATTTTTTAGTAATGCCTGCGGGAAAACTGATTTTTTTAACAGTATATTCATTTGATCAGAGGTGCGAAAATGGAGGGTTTTACGCACTTTTAGCGTGCGTAAAACGACCATTTTCACACCTTGTGTTGGATGCTGGTGCTACAAACTTTTTCTGAACTCATGTGATGAGACCGTGGTCAGAAAGTTTTTTTATATCACGTGCGTGGAAAGTTGTGCTTTCCGTGGCGGTTTTGTGGGACGAAGTGGTCAATTTCATGCCAGCCTTAAAAAGATAAGTTCGCGCATGCGCAGTACGCGATCACGTCACTTTCGTCCCTTGGGGTTTTTGTTTCCGAACTTCCCTTGGGACGAAAATACGTGACAGCGCAATGTGCAAGCCCTAACCTATTTTTTTAAAGCGCCATGAGATTGACCAATTCCGTCCCGCAAAACACCAAACAAAGCACAAATTTCCGCGCACTTGATATAAAAAATATAGTACGCTACATAGGAGGGGTGCAACTTTTGAAAAGTTGCACTTCCCTCTCTTGTAGCGTAATGTACTATACCACAATTGTGTCAAAATGTATTATTCCGATGCATTCCGTTCAGAAACACTTCTTTTTTTAAATATTCTCTCTTACAGATGTACAAATTAAGAAAAAAGCTTGAGGAGTGAAATCTGTACGATGAAAAAAACGGGAGTTACGGCGTGCCAAAAATTAAAAAGTGGCTGATATCAATTCAGGCCCTTAAGGAATATAAAAAAAAACAAACAAAAAATATGCTCACCTAGGGAATGTTAAAACTAAGAAAAAAGCTTGCGGAGTGAAGTCTGTAGAATGAAAAATACGGAAGTTAGGGCATGCCAATGGTTTTTTATTAGCACCCGCTTAAGGAATAAAAAAATAAATAAACAAAAAATATGCTCACCTAGGGAATGTAAAAACGAAGAAAACCGCTTTGGGAGTGAAGTCTGTACGATGAAAAATACGGAAGTTATGGCATGCCAAAGATTTCTTATTAATGCAGCCCCTTAAGGAATACAAAAAAAAATAAACAAAAAAAATGCTCACCTAGAGAATGTCAAAACTAAGAAAAAAGCTTGTGGAGTGAAATCTGTACGATGGAAAATACGGGAGTTATGGCGTGCCAAAAATTAAAAAGTGTCTGATGCAGATATTTTCAGGGTCATTCTCGCTCTCGTAAATATTAATATCTATTCGCTTCTATAAAACTACTAAGTATTTATAATTTTAAGAGTTTGCTTTCGAATTTTCGTATCGCTATTATTGTACACACTAGTGTCATGTTAATTATACGGTCACGTTTCAAGTGCGCCTCGTCGTCGCCTCTTTAAGGGGGGGGAGTCAGGTCAAAAATTAAAAAAAATCGTTTATTTTTTTTTCTGTGAAAACATTCATTTCCATGTAATCTATCTATTAGTAAAGTTATAAGCCGGAATTCGCAAAAATGGCTAAGTTTCTACGGTACCATTCATATTTAATTTTCTCAAAAGTCGTAAAAATTACCAGAATATTATATTTAAATTTTTAATTATTTTATTTATTTATTTTTGTTATATGCAGACATTATGGCCGATTTTTTGTTCACACAAAATAATTAAGGGTGTTGTAGAAAAAAAAAATCAAATATTTTTTTTTTTTTCTCTTTGGCTGTTTCATTTAGTTAAGTATACCCTCTGAACCTGCAAAATCTTAGACCTGAATGCGAAAAAATGGCCGATTTCTGCAATATACCTGTTTTTTAATGATTTTTTTCTATATAATAAAAAGTTTATTACGTATTTGTAAATAAATTTTTATTTGTTTACCATTTTTTAAATCAGTTAGCGAAACGCGATACAAATGACGCGAGAGAGTGTGATGTCTTCAACGCAACACGTAACACTTACATTATATTCGAATTCGCGCGAATAATGGGACATGCGTTGTGATATGTTAGCACGTATCGCATGCGCAGCGTGTTACTGCCTCGAGAAGTTACTTCTGCTACATGCGAGACGCATAACCTTGAATTGACGTTTTTATTTTTCGTTCATATTATATTATTAGTTTGATTCCGTTGGCCATTTACGGTTTTTCAATCAATCAATAGTCAATCAACAGTGTTTAAAACAGAATCAACAATCATCAGAAGTGATCAGATATGTAAATTTTTTATGAAGTGATGATTTAATGTTTGTGCAGCACATTTGTGAATGTGTCAACACTGGATAAATTTTCAGTGATGTTGTCAATAAAAGTGATCATCCCCATATTATTTACAGGTTTTTTTCAAATTATGCATTCATTTACTTATTTATTTGTAAAAAAAAAATATTTATTAATAACATTATTAATAATATTCTGTAATCTGACTTGCAAATAATATTTTTATTTTGTTCATTAAAGGTACTAAGGTGCCCCAAAGGTGAAAACAGTATAAACATTTTTATTTGAGTGGTAAGCTTTAGATGCCATTTGCCGAAACTTGGTTTTAAACCTATTCTGCGCGTGATTCAGACCAAACTGCTAGGCAGATTGGGCTGGTTGACGTCTCATTTTCTTCTTCATGAAAAGATACACCGGCTAAATGGAGCAAAAGTTAATAAAAGGTAATATTTTTCAAGTGACATAATTATTACTAAATAAATTTTATGCTATTTTCTAAATCAGTGATTAACTTTGCGTTCAGAATGAAAAAAAATAGTTTGCTCCATTTAGCTGATGTATCTTTTTATGAAGAAGAAAATGAGACGTCAATTAGCCCAATCTGCCTAGCAGTTTGGTCTGAATCATGCGCAGAGTGAAAAACTTAAGAACTTTGCTTAAGATAATATTGAAAGGCATACGCAAGTCAAATGGCAGTAAAAAATCCTTCCCTCGAGTACCAACAATATAGTTCATTGGTCATTTTTATATGCAAGAGAATTTGGATGAAATTGAATTTACAAATTTAATTATTTTGACTTGACTCCCTCCCCTTAAAGTACATAGCCATAAGTCGTACATCGAGTAATTGTAGCTACGAAACTTCCAGCAATTCGGTCCACGCACATTAAGAATAGATTTAACAAAATGGTTTTTAAAAACCTTTGAATAACAAAAAAAAAATCAAATCAACTGTGTCCTAGTTAATTAAGGTTTTTTTTATCACAGAAAATATGTTACTAACGTCAAGTTTACAAAAAGATATTTTAATTGGGCAATCGCCAATTACTAAGTCCAAAAAAATCCGGATCGCTTTAGTCTAATCAGTAACGAGTAATATTTGAATTTTCTAAAACATCGTACTCAATTTTAATAATTATTTTTATCCCAAACAAAAAAGTGGTTACAAATAAATTACATATTTGATTTGATTAAATTAAAAAGATAAATAATCTAACGTACATAATTGTCACGTAATATAAAATAAACAATTTCATAAATAAACCTTTATAATCAAATTCTGGAAAGTGCATAATTATATCTTTTTGCTTTTTTTCAATGTGTCATTATTAATTTTATTCTGTTTTAAATAAACACCAAACTTTCGTTAAAATCGAATGTCTTTGGACATTTATAAAACATTTCCCGCGCAAAGAAGAAAGTATTAAAATAGCATTAAAGTGGTATGAAAAATCGAAGTATCGAAGTATGTTGTATTGGACTGCCGGATATGCCGTTAATTCTCCGCTTCAAGTATTAAGTATTAAATAAAAGTCTCGAGTATTAAATATAGAACAAAAATCTCAAGTATTAAGTTAACTATTAAAAAAAGTATTAGCTTTCGATTTATAAATAATTTGGATCTCTTGGACTTAGAAATATTTCATGCTTCTCGCTAATGTGCTAATGTGCTGGCGCTAATGGACTTAGAATTCCAGAAAAAAATTATTAGAAAAAAAATTTCAAAGCCCGCGAGAAGAACGAAATATTTCTAAGTCCAAGAGATCCAAATTATTTATGAATCGAAATCTAATACCTTTTTTAATACTTAATACTTGAAATTTTTTTTCAATATTTAATACTTGAGACTTTTATTTAATACTTAATACTTGAAGCAGAGTATTAACGGCATATCCGGCAGTCCAATACAACATACTTCGATACTTCGATTTTTGATACTACTTTAATACTTTTTAATACTATTCTAATACTATGTTTTTTGCGCGGGTCGCGTTACAAATATTTCCATCCATTTTATTAGGGACTTAATTGCTGAAAACTTCGTAACTGAATGATTTCGCCGAGGGTTTCTAGACGACGATCACATTATAATCGTGGAGCAGTCGTTAATATTATTTGCACGTGTATTCCTCGATGCGTTCGGTGCACGTGTCGCAGTGCACTTTGCAACCCCAGTGAAATTTGCATCTGCACTGCGTTGTTTTAGTGTATTGATGAGTGTTGTATCCTCATCCACAGCACATCCGGTCACAGCCGTCCGTTCCTGAGTTAACCCTTTATAAGTCACACCTCTATCCCCACTCTTAGGCGATACCGTAGCAACGCGTGGTCCCCACTTCGCGTCCGTTCGTCCCGTTTCAGTACGGTTTGGGGCGCTGTGACTTATAAAGGGTTAATCAAAAAACTTTAAATAAAATGCAAAGTGGAACCTTGCACATTGCTTCCTCATTATTTTTCGCTTTTTACAAAGTTAACTCTATGAGGAAGTATGTTAATCAATTTTGGCTTCCTCATAGAGGAAGTTTTGTAAAAAACGAAAAATAATGAGGAAACAATGTGCAAGGTTCTACTTTGCATCCTTGTTTTATTTTATTCTTATTTTTTGATGTTTTACGAAATGCAGAGCGAAACCAGTCAATTTTTTAAAAATTCATATTAACGTAAAATCTGAACGGCTTTACTGATCATCAACAAATTTGGTACGTAGCAGGGCTGAATGTTTTTTTTTCCTGTGTAGAAAATTTCAATCGATTATTTGAAATTTTAGAGCAAAACGAAAATTTTTCAAAAAATTCAAAATCTCATAAAAACCGATTGGGCCCAAATTCAATACCAAAGGTCACATCACTTTGTTGTATTTTAATGCGAAGTTTCAGCCCGATAGTTAAAAATTCGTTCGAGCTAGAACATTTACGTACTTTTTTCAAAATTTAAAAATTCTTATAAAAATGAAATATGTCAATCGATTGTCCCGAAATTTATACCAAATGAAGATTAGGTAGCACTGCACATGTTGTTTAAATTTGAGCTGATTCGGTCGAATAGTTTAAAAGTTACAGTTAAATGAATTATTGGCCTTTGATCACACACACACACACATGCCAGTGGAGAGACACCCACCAGTGAATGGACGGTCTAGCACATTACGTCGTTTATTAAGAAAGCGGTGAGTAATGTACCGACGGCAGGTTTATTTGTCGTTTCCTTGTACCTTCAGAGAGATCGCCTACTTATTAGATCACCTTTCAATGTTTACTATTTTGAAGAAAAGATACAAATTCGTGCGCGTGAGCTCAGTCGTCTCGGAACAACGTACCAAACACTAAGGTACGTAGAAAGTCATCGTTTTTAGAATAATATTTTCAGAGCCAGTTTTATTCAATTCTTTGTTGAAAATTATTCGATTATATAAAATAAAGTCCAGAGAATCTCGGAAGTCAAGATCGGTAGACGAAAAGACTTATTATCACGCGTCCATGCACTGGCATGTTCATATGCCGTAAAACCTGACGAATGGACAACTGTCTATTCATTGGTATATCCCGTATACAGCTTTTTGCCTATGAATAGACGATTTCCACAGAAATAATAGTGATTGTCTTATTGTACTATAGGGTGGTCCATATTTAACTTATATTTTTTTATTCTTTTGGGTATCTGAAAAAAGTGTGCGAAATTAAGAAAAAAAAAATCCTCGTGAAATCCCCATGATGTCAAAAAATATTTAGAGGTCGCTACCTGACTCTGACGTAATTTTATTCTATTGTTCGTAATTTTTTTCTTTTTATTATAGTATTTCGCAATTTTTATATGCTACCCCAAATAACTGTGCGAAATGACGAAAAAACAATACTCGTGGAACGCCCATTATGTCAAATAGTATCTACAGGTTGCTACCGCCGTGTAACAGTATTTTATTCAATTTTTTTTCCAAATTGTTTCATCATAGCATATTACTTCACAATTGTTATTAGCCACCTAAAACAACTGTGCGCAATGACAAATACAATACTCGTGGAACCTCCGTTATGGCAAATGATATTTGAAGGTCGCTACCAGAGTTTGAAATTTATTTAAATATAGATTAAGGTATATTAGAGATTTTAAGAAATGAAGAACAAGGCACGCACCTGACTCCATGGCAACGGGGGCGCTCGCAAAAAAGTTTTTGTTTTGAACTTGTGACATCACTGGCGTAAAACGGAGGTATATGTACTAGGATATGGAGCTATCTCTATATTAAAATCTCGTACAGATCTTGTACATCTTTATTCCACATCATTTTGCAAATTTTCATTGCGTGCCCGATAAAGATTACGAAGTATTCTAATAACCAGAAAATATTTAGTTGAAAAATAAATGTAAATAAATAATTTAAAATTCCGGTAGCGACCACTAAATAATTTATGACCTTATGGGGGTTTCACGGGCATAATTTTGTCGACATTCTGAACAATTTGGTTGGGTGCCTAATAATGAATATTATTTGACGTCATGAAAGTTTCGTGAGTTCTTTTTTTCGTCATTTTGCAGAGTATTGTGAGCTGCCTCATAACAATTACGAAATATTATAATAATGAGAAAAAAATTACGAACAATAAAATAAAATCATGTCAGAGTTAGGTAGCGACCTCTAAATATTTTTTGACATGATGGGGGTTTCACGAGGATTTTTTTTCCTTCATGTCGCACACTTTTTTTAGATGCCCAAAAGAATAAAAAATATAAGTTAAGGGGATATCCCCTTGCCAAATCCAGTAAAATTATTTCTCAGGTGATGACGACGAAATTTTTTTTCATCGCTCAACTTTTAATCTCGAATAAGAATATGAAGTCAAAATTTTTTTTTTAAATTCAAAAATCAAAATAAAAAAACATAAAAATTTAAGTGTATCGCAAATCCCAAACGTGATCTTTTTTGAATGTTATTTTTAATGTGGAAAAAAATTCTCGAAGAGAAAAGTCAAAATCACTTCGTGACGTCTATATTGGTTGCAAAGTCGTCGTATTTTTATTTCGTCACTCACTTCATACTCAAAATATTATCAGATGCTGATTTTCTATAAAAAATGGAATTCTTTTTTTTTTCATGAATAATTCGAACGCTCCGAGTTTTTAAACAAATTAAAAAATTATCCAAAACAATCAAATTTTTGATCACCATATGTGACTAATTGTGGGACCAATAAACGAAAGATATCTTTCACTATTTGCGGAGTCAATATCTGCAATTTACGTTGTCGCCGCGATTTTTGGTTTTATCCATCTAACATTTTTACTCATATAGATTTTTTTTACCCATGTGTTGCTAAGCATTATTTACATTTATTATTAAGTTACATTATTTTTTAGCATATCTTACTTTCTATACCGTCTATTCATTGGCCAAAATTCCGTTCACTCACTGGCAAAAACAGCGTCCATTCACTGGGTTGAGGCCATCCGTTTACTGGCAAGAATGTCTATTCACTGGTGTTTTCTGCATTATCGTGTTTAAACTTTGATATAAACTTTATCATGAATCAAATGTAGTTTACAATTATATGAATCGAAAGAATGAATTATAACGAATCCGATGGTCTCAAAGTACTTTGAAATCTGGACAGATATTACAGAGTTACGGATGGCTGAAGTAGCCGAATTGCTTAACCGTTCACTCACTGGCGTGTTCACCCTACATACATCCGGACAATTTTTCTAAACCACTTTTCTCGATGTTTTAGACAATTCTGAGTAATCTGACATAAAAATGTCGAAAAAAATTTTTTTCATGAAAACAAAGCTTCTTCTATGAGGAAGCAAAAATAAATTGACTATTTTTTAACAGAAAAAATTAAAAAGAAATTTTTCATTTAATATTTGCAGCTTTGATAAAAAGACATATAAATTGTTTAATTACGGAAAAAAATACCAAATACTTGACAACAATTTTTATTAAAAAATGATAATTATGAAAAAGAATATAACTATAACTATCTATTTAAAAAAATAATGAAGTGTTATATCACTGCCTTTCAATCTACAATATAAAATTTTTATTGAAGAATCACAAAAGAAATATTAATATTTGTAAGTAATTACAATGGTTTAAAGTTTATGTTTTCTTAATTTCAGGACAACAATGATGTAGAAATTCTTTGGCGTTTGAGCAGAGCTCTCTATAATATGGAAAGCTACGATTTAATTCTGAAGGCTCTCGAAGTAATAGAAGATCATTTTGCTGTCCCTAAGTGGATGGCTGTTCTACTGGACAAAAAAAGTAGTTACGATGGCAGAAAATTCGTTGTTACCAAATTGCGGATCTCTCTTGGTATCAACGAAAACTTGCAGCGGTTATTTTCGGCGAACTTCCGAATTCCTCTTTCGAGGAAGGTTTGGAATTTTTCGAAAGAGTCGAATAGGTACTTTTACAGTCACATTCTTCTCTTCCTCGGAAAAACTTATCTTAATTTAAATCGCAAAGAGGATGCTCGCAAGTATTTTAAAAAGGCGTCGGAATTGCCACGAAAAACGATGACGATCGACAAGCCAAGCAAGAGGCAACGAAGCTACTCGGAAGCATCTAAATATTATCCGCGAAATGAAAAACAAAAGCAGTTCATTCTAGGAAAATAATCTGGAAGAGATTTTTTGGCATCTGGGAAATCTGCCGTTGTTGTATTGAAGTCGATTGATGTATTGTATTAGCACGTTACAATCGGCGGTCGACAGATTTCTCATTGGAATTACCGGATATTAAGAGAAAGTATTTAAGCACCGGGCAAAACAAATCTGAATTTTTTAAATTCCAAGCTAAATATATTTGCCAATGTTCAGAATACTTTTGAAATATTACGTGGAGGTACTCGAGCACTCAGCAAGAAAATTTAGAGAAATATTCTAACGTTAAAAAAAAACATATCAAGAATTTATATATTCTAAAAATTATCGAAAGTGAAGGTAATTGAATGAAGTAATCTCATCTGCACAATCTCATTTGACAGTATATGCATATATACTAGGGTGTGTCGAATTTTTTTTTTTTTTTTTTCATATTGTATGGTCTCAAACCATTGTTTGTGCCTTTAAACAACTCGTCTGAAAATTTGAGCACGATAAAAAAATTTTTAGAGGTTGCTCAAACAATGTATCGATTTCTCATTTAATTAACAAGTAAATGAATACGGCTCTTAATAAATTCATGTCCCCAAATTACGGATACGATATATTGGAGTTTGTATATTTTTTTTCGTCATCTTCATATCATTCGGAAGTGAAAAAGTGCTTACAAATTTTTCGTTTAGATCAATAGTTTTCAAGTCATGATTTTTGTAAGGCGCGAGATATTCATTTCGCCTAAATTCGAGAAATTCGGGCAAGAATTGCAAACACTTCCCGATGTTAAAAAAATTTGAAAAAATTCATACTTATTATAGGCACTCAAAAGACTAATTTCGCATAATAATAATTTCAAAACGTTATTAACAAATTGTTAAAAAGAAAATTGTTCATCAAAATATGCGGTGACTCAACTTTTTTTGTATGAAAAAGATTCGTTCATTTTTCGGAATACATATGAATTTTTTCAGATTTTTATCTTTATTTTGATTTTTCTTGTTATTTACATGGAAAAATGTGCAAAAATAAAAATAAAGACAAAAATCTGAAAAAATTCATACGTATTCCGAAAAATGAACGAATTATTTTCATTAAAAAAAAGCTGAGTTACCGCATATTTCGATGAACAATTTTCTTTTTAACAATTTGTTAATAATCTTTTCAATGCCATACCAAAATATTATTAACAAATTGTTAAAAAGAAAATTGTTCATTGAAATATGCGGTAACTCAGCTTTTTTTTTATGAAAATAATTCGTTCATTTTTCGGAATACGTATGAATTGTTTCAGATTTTTGTCTTTATTTTTATTTTTGTACATTTTTCCATGTAAATAACAAGAAAAATCAAAATAAAGATAAAAATCTGAAAAAATTCATATGTATTCCGAAAAATGAACGAATCTTTTTCATACAAAAAAAAGTTGAGTCACTGCATATTTTGATGAACATTTTTCTTTTTAAGAATTTGTTAATAACATTTTGAAATTATTATTATGCGAAATTAGTCTTTTGAGTCCCTATAATGAGTATGAATTTTTTCAAATTTTTTTAACATCGGGAAGTGTTTGCAATTCTTGCCCGAATTTCTCGAATTTAGGCGAAATGAATATCTCGCGCCTTAAAAAAATCATGACTTGAAAACTATTGATCTAAACGAAAAATTTGTAAGCACTTTTTCACTTCCGTATGATATGAAGATGACGAAAAAAAATATACAAACTCCAATATATCGTATCCGTAATTTGGGGACATGAATTTATTAAGAGCCGTATTCTTTTACGTGTTAATTAAATGAGAAATCGATACATCGTTTGAGCCACCTCTAAAAAATTTTTTATCGCGCTCAAATTTTCAGACGAGTTGTTTAAAGGCACAAACAATGGTTTGAGACCATGCAATATGAAAAAAAAAAACAAAAAAATTCGACCCACCCTGATATATGGGCGAATCTCCGGAACCTTTAACTTTCATCATTATGAAAAAAAAATTCAAAAAATTAAAAGCACATCTGTTTAATACACAAATTATGGTTTCAAAATTGAAAAACTATCATCAAATGCTGCAGAACATCGTTTTTTCCAGTGCCCGCGGTTGAGAAATTAATAAACTAACCATAACCTAAATTTGTCATTTTTTGCAATAATTGTCATAAGTAAAAAATCTAATTAAATCACAAATTCGAATGCAATTCAACATATATATGTTTTAACTTATTATGAATTCCTGTAAATACATTTTTTACAATATTTACCACATCCTTTTCTCAACTGCAAATACACAACATATAAACTTTTTTGGCTCTGTTTAAAATTTTTAGTACTAGCCTTTTGCTGTAATTTTTTGCTAAATCTATTCTTCGTCCTCAATATTTCTCTCTTCCTGTCCCTCTCCCTCTTTCTCTCCCTCTTCCTCGCCCTCTTCCTCTCCCTACTTCTACTGTACTCTTTTGCAATTTTCCGGGGTTTGTTCTTTTTTTTGTTATTTCATTTTCACTGAAGATCATTTTATCATCGCTCAAAAAGTCTGTCAATTCATTCGATTTTCTTTTTCTTGTTTTTGGTTCTGCAGCTTTTTCTACAAATAAAAATGATTTTGGATTCAAACTGAAATGATCACAAGGTGGATTTGAAATACATTTTGTGCATGATAAATAATTTAAAAATATTTTGTGTCGATCTACGCGTGTCCAAATTGATCAATTGATGCAACATCTTTGTGTTCGGAATTGTTTTGAGATTATCAGGAACCGTTTTCACGACTTTTTCAATTTCGTTGTTATCAATTAAAAACATTTTTACTTTCGAATTTTGTTGCTTCGAAACAACGCGAATCACATCTTCAGCAGAGATGATGTCAGTATCATACATAACTGCTTTATCACAAATGCCTTTGACAGTTCCACCTGTACCATCTGCACAACTTTTTCCGTGACCAGCAGTTGAAAAATTCCAAGTCGCGTGACTCAATCCTAGTTCTTGGCATCGAGCATGAAAAAAATAAAAATTGGTCTTATTTTTGTACTGGGTACTGGGTCCGTCACTCTGAAAGTGTATAGTGTCTAAATTCGGAATCAAAACTTTTACAAGCTTCAAAATGGGAACCATGTGAGCCCAGATTGATGCAGCATCATGTCGCAGATTTTCGGAAACCGTGCAAAAAGATATACACTCAGTTTCTTCTTCCTCTTTTTTCTTATAAAAAATGGCTCCAGTGTGCAAAGAAATTTGTTTTTGAGAAGCTCCGAAATGCTTGAGGTGCTCTGATTTTACAAATATCTTTATAAATTTCAATATAATTCCAAAAAATCATTATAATTATATTTACAAAAAATGAATTAAAAAAATTAAAATATATACTTTCAACAGTATTTAATTATAGTTTTTATCAATATATTCAATAAAAACCAAGTTTATGTTACTTAATTTGAATTTTTCAACATTGATTATGACAAGATTTCGGTTGTGACGGAATTTCGGTCGTGACATTTAATGGTTACATCAAAATCTTTAAAAATAGTCTAAATTTATCAAAGCACACTTACCCACTGATAAAGGAAACAAAAACGATTGTGTGCATATAAATTTTAAATGAATTTATTAGTAACTGTTCAAGTCCGCGAGGATTTAAATTGTGACATTGTAACCTAGACAGGCTGGCAGATAATGTATCTTCGTCTATAAACAATATAAAGAAATTTTTTTTTGAAAATAAATCGATACGTTTTTTTTCTATTTGATTTGAATTTCATGTGCAATACAAAAAATTATCTTTATATTAACAATTACTTACTTTATTTTTGAAAATTCCGTGATTTCGGTCGTGACACCTCAAATTGAGAGACAAACTTTAACTGATCGAATATGTCAAATTAAACAACGGATGTCATTAAAATATATTAAATCGAATTTTCGAATTAAAAATTCATTGTTTTCCATGTTTAAAGTTTTAATTAGTTAATGTATTAATTACAAAATAGTATAATAAAAGTAAGAAATCGCGAAAAGACAGCCGAAATATTGTTACAGGTATAGTATGTGAAGTCAAAATCAAGGATAATTAATATTTAGACATCATTAAAATCGTAAAAAAAGCTAGTAATGATAAACCGATTTGATAGTTATTCATTTTTTTAGATGTTTCATTATTCATTTAATTGGCTAATCATACGAGAAGTCGTAAGACATATAGATTAAAGATTCCGGAGATTCGCCCATATACATGTATTTTCGGACCTTTACATACGCATATTAATATCACAATATTTTATACAATTTATACACACACAAAAAAATAAAAATGAAAAACTGAATATACATCAAATGAGCTCGAGTAATATAACGATTATGAAACTATTTCTATCGAGAATATAATGTTTAACAAGTAACGCTTTTCGGAACATGTTTAACGCTTTTTACATTAGCGATCAACTTGACAATCAGTGTCACAGTGCGAGGATGCATCTTCCTCTGTCTTTCGTCTTCTGCGCGCGCGATTACGTCTAAGATATTCACGTGGCTGCATTTCCGGATCCATTGGATATTCGAGATGGTTCGGTTCTTGATTTTCGATAAAAGCGGGAGTAAAATCGTTTTGGATTCGCTGGTTCGGTACATTTTGCGGTTGCACTTCCGGATACATTGGATGTTTGAGACGATTCGGTTCTTGATTTTCGATAAAAGCGGGAGCAAAATCGTTTTGAATTCGCTGGTTTGGTACAATTTGCGGCAAACCGTGCTGATTCAGAACGTCTGGAATTGCGTGATTAGCAACTGGGGGCGGAATATCAATTATTCCCGCGTGTTGAGCCACTTGTAACGCGCGTAGGTGATGACTATTGACGATACCTGGTTGCACGCATGATTCCAGTCCACGTGGACAAGGATGGTGAATCACCTACATCGGGCCACGAGCCATGTAAACCGGCGGTTGCAATCTCACCGGATTCAGTGGAAAAAGTGGCAGAACAGAGTGCGGCATTTTTTCTGTTGCTTTTTCGTCCTGTAACAAAAAAATTTAAAAAAACAATTGTCTGAATTATTTTTAAAAAAACCAAAAATCACAAAGCTATGAACCGTGAATTAATCTGTGACTGGTTCATATTTATTTGGACAAGTTTGCAATGAAGCTTTAAAGCAATTTGATTTATTATGTCACTTTTTCGTATTTAAAAAAAAAGTAAAAAAATATTTGTCCGTTTGTCGAGACGGTAAAAAAGTTCTGGTTTTATTTACTTCTTTGTAGTTGAAAAAAAAATTTACAAAAATATTAGTATGTTTATTTAGACGTTAAAAAAATATATATTAACTTGTAATATTATATTTGGTATGAAATTTAACTTACCCAGTAAAACTGAACTTGGTAGAACCGGAGTGTTACATTTCGTAACAACAATATTGTAAAATAAGTAGCAAATTTATTTGTTACTTCACCAAATAGTTGTGCACTTTGATACATAATCGTACTAGTGTACTAAGTATTTTATACTTGAACAAATAGTTGTGAACTTTGATAAACAATCGTACTCTGTTTTACACTTAAACTTGTCTAGTTGTTCACTACTACAAGAGTGTCACGAGAATGAAGTCTTTTTCCTATCTACGACCTCCTTAAATAATGCCAATTTTGGCAAATATGTCCCTCTCCCTTGATGATTTTGGGGGATGAATGGGACTTACCCCCCAATATTCGTACTGGTCAAATCAGAGATCACTTACATACCTGCAGGGCGGGTGGTCCTTTCGGGTATCGATATGGGGCGCTGGGCCTTAAGTAGGAGGTACTCGATGCTCTGTTAGACAGGTGCGCGACGGTCATTCGTCCCTCAAAAACAAGTACGATGATTTGTCGAATATTTTTCCGACCAACAGCTAAACTTCCTTAGAACACCTGAAATTTCCAGGGTGACGTTTTTGCTCAGTCGGAAAATAAGTCGCTGTGGGTTTGCCCTAAAATATTTTTGGGAAATCTCAACGACGTAGCGTTATGACATGCATAAGAACGATCGTGTATCGTAGATAAGCTGTAAAATATACTCTCGCAGATATCCATAAGAAATGGCAAAAAGCTTGAATCTTAGTTTCTTTTCTTGTGCAAAAAAGCAAAAAAAAAAAAAAAATTTGTGAAAAAATGAAAATTTCACAACGGAAAAAATCACAAATAGTTTCTTTTCTCTTGCTTAACAATCAACAGTTACACAAATAATATATCCTATCATGACATTTCACGGGAATAATCTTTTACTACTTTTCCAAATTCGAACTAGAGTGAAAAGGAAACAAGGATGCATAGTAGAACCTTGCACATTGCTTCTTCATTATATTTCGATTTTTACAAAGCAACCTCTAAGAGGAAGTATGGTCATTGATTTTGGCTTCCTCATAGAGGAAGCTTTGTAAAAAGCGAAATATAATGAGGAAGCAATGTGCAAGGCTCTACTTTTCATCCTTGTTTTAAATAAATAAATAAGCGCACACTACCGCTTTGTGAAAATATAATAAGGACGAACGGTCCGGAAACTCCCTTGAATACTCGATCTTTTCTGTTTTGTTTTTACAACACGATATAAACCGGTGTTTTTAGAAATTTCATTGGGAAGCAAGGATATGGCTAGTTTATACGACATAAATCGCTACTTTTGGCAATATAGACTGTACAACATCGATATGAAAATATGGTACCGTTCAACATTTATGGGCTATATCTGACGTATTTTTCTGTTAATCATGAATCTGGCACTCATTTAACTCCCAGCTCGATATGTGATACCAGAATTCGCATCGCAGAAAAAAAATTTACAAATTCAAAAAATCAAAATCTCATAAAATTTTTACGTTTCAACAGATCTTAACCAAATTTAATAGGGATCACCGATGTATGGGATCACCGATGTATGAAAGCTCATATACATACCAATTTTGAGCTTAATATCTCAAAAATTAAAAGAGTTATCGCGTTAACAGACATATTTGAAAAAATTCGAAACTGCGTAAAAATTTAACGATCATAGGGATTTTAACAAAAATTGGTGGATGAAAAAATTAAGGATGAGGATTGACTCCTCTATCTATGATGTAAATTTCAGCTCTATATCTCAAGGCGTTTCCGAGTTATAAAGGTTTATATTTTTTGAGCGTGTAACATACATAGATACACACGCGCACACACACACACACACACACACACACACACACACACACACACACACACACACACACACACACACACGCACGCACGCACGCACGCACGCACGCACGCACGCACGCACGCACGCACGCACGCACGCACGCACGCACGCACGCACGCACGCACGCACGCACGCACGCACGCACGCACGCACGCACGCACGCACGCACGCACGCACGCACGCACGCACGCACGCACGCACGCACGCACGCACGCACGCACGCACGCACGCACGCACGCACGCACGCACGCACGCACGCACGCACGCACGCACGCACGCACGCACGCACGCACGCACGCACGCACGCACGCACGCACGCACGCACGCACGCACGCACGCACGCACGCACGCACGCACGCACGCACGCACGCACGCACGCACGCACGCACGCACGCACGCACGCACGCACGCACGCACGCACGCACGCACGCACGCACGCACGCACGCACGCACGCACGCACGCACGCACGCACGCACGCACGCACGCACGCACGCACGCACGCACGCACGCACGCACGCACGCACGCACGCACGCACGCACGCACGCACGCACGCACGCACGCACGCACGCACGCACGCACGCACGCACGCACGCACGCACGCACGCACGCACGCACGCACGCACGCACGCACGCACGCACGCACGCACGCACGCACGCACGCACGCACGCACGCACGCACGCACGCACGCACGCACGCACGCACGCACGCACGCACGCACGCACGCACGCACGCACGCACGCACGCACGCACGCACGCACGCACGCACGCACGCACGCACGCACGCACGCACGCACGCACGCACGCACGCACGCACGCACGCACGCACGCACGCACGCACGCACGCACGCACGCACGCACGCACGCACGCACGCACGCACGCACGCACGCACGCACGCACGCACGCACGCACGCACGCACGCACGCACGCACGCACGCACGCACGCACGCACGCACGCACGCACGCACGCACGCACGCACGCACGCACGCACGCACGCACGCACGCACGCACGCACGCACGCACGCACGCACGCACGCACGCACGCACGCACGCACGCACGCACGCACGCACGCACGCACGCACGCACGCACGCACGCACGCACGCACGCACGCACGCACGCACGCACGCACGCACGCACGCACGCACGCACGCACGCACGCACGCACGCACGCACGCACGCACGCACGCACGCACGCACGCACGCACGCACGCACGCACGCACGCACGCACGCACGCACGCACGCACGCACGCACGCACGCACGCACGCACGCACGCACGCACGCACGCACGCACGCACGCACGCACGCACGCACGCACGCACGCACGCACGCACGCACGCACGCACGCACGCACGCACGCACGCACGCACGCACGCACGCACGCACGCACGCACGCACGCACGCACGCACGCACGCACGCACGCACGCACGCACGCACGCACGCACGCACGCACGCACGCACGCACGCACGCACGCACGCACGCACGCACGCACGCACGCACGCACGCACGCACGCACGCACGCACGCACGCACGCACGCACGCACGCACGCACGCACGCACGCACATACATACATCCGGACAATTTTTCTAAACCATTTTTCTCGACGTTTTAGACCATTCTGAGTAATTTGACAAAAATCTCGAAAATTTTTTGTTCGTGAAAATAAAGCTTCCTCTATGAGAAAGCAATTCGATTACATTTTTTAAAAATATTTATGCCAATCTAATAAAATTGTTCTACACACTATGAAATTATGTTTGTACCTTTTTATCAAGCCCAGAAATTTTGCCAATTATTAAGTCCCATTTTTCAATATCTTCGTAATTTCCTCTACTCTAATTTCTAGCTTAACTGTACGAGAAAGTTTAAAAAACCGGATTATCACAACGCATTTTATTTTATTTACAAATCGCTACTTCAGTTTAAACATTATTTAAATTTCAAAGTAAGAAAAAAATTAACGCCATTAATATAACAGGTTTAATAAATTTCCGTGGATACGATCGTTTTTTTGCAAACGATGATATTTTTATTGTACCTTTTTTGATGCTCGGAAATTTTAAGTATTCTCAACTCTAATTTTCAGGAAAAATGCTATTGACAAAAAACGCAATTATAGCAACACATTTATTTCTTATTATAAAATAATAACGTTATAACGAAATAGAAAAAAAAATTCGACCGCTCCTATTTTTATAAGTTCAAAAAAAGGATGAAAAGTGTCACCTTGCACATTGCTTCATTATTTTTAAATTCTTAATTAACATTCTTTTTGTCAATGACAGATGGAGGTCTTTTCTGGCCAGCGGCAGGGCAAATCCGACATATACTTTTATAACGGTGAACCGTATCACCTAGATTCTCGGAATAAAAATACCCCTCACAAATACTATCGATGTGTCCATCGCAGCAATGCATGCAAGGCACATGTTTTCAAGAGTGCCGAAGGCAATTACACCCGATATGGCCACCACAATCATGGGCATGATCGCAATGCACGCGAAGATTGTGTTTTTGAGGACGCGGTTAGGATTCTTAAGCAGGATATCGAAATCTCTCCTGACGAAATCCTCCTGCGAGCTTCGGCGCAGTATGTTACATTTGACAAATACAAAAATGTGTCTCCTTTTCAGTCTCTTTCTCCGTCTTTCTCTGTCGCAGTCTCAGTCTCTGTCTCTGTCTCTATCGCAGTCTCAATCTCTGCCTGAGTCTCTATCGCACTCTCAGTTTCAGTCTCAGTCTCAGTGTCAGTCAGTTTCAGTTTCAGTTTCAGTCAGTTTCAGTTTCACTCAGTTTCAGTTTCAGTCAGTTTCAGTTTCAGTCAGTTTCAGTTCAGTCAGTTTCAGTTTCAGTCAGTTTCAGTTTCAGTCAGTCTCAGTTTCAGTCTCAGTTTCAGTCTCAGTTTCAGTCTCAGTTTCAGTCTCAGTTTCAGTCTCAGTTTCAGTCTCAGTTTCAGTTTCAGACTCAGTTTCAGTTTCAGTCAGTCTCAGTTTCAGTCTCAGTTTCAGTCTCAGTTTCAGTCTCAGTTTCAGTCTCAGTTTCAGTTTCAGACTCAGTTTCAGTCTCAGTTTCAGTCTCAGTTTCAGTCTCAGTTTCAGTCACAGTCTCAGTTTCAGTTTCAGTTTCAGTCTCAGTTTCAGTCTCAATCTCAGTTTCAGTCTCAGTTTCAGTCTCAGTTTCAGTCTCAGTTTCAGTCTCAGTTTCAGTTTCAGTCTCAGTTTCAGTCTCAGTTTCAGTCTCAGTTTCAGTCTCAGTTTCAGTCTCAGTTTCAGTCTTAGTTTCAGTCTCAGTTTCAGTTTCAGTCTCAGTCTCAGTCTCAGTCTCAGTCTCAGTTTCAGTCTCAGTTTCAGTCTCAGTCTCAGTTTCAGTCTCAGTTTCAGTCTCAGTTTCGGTCTCAGTTTCAGTCTCAGTTTCAGTCTCAGTTTCAGTCTCAGTCTCAGTTTCAGTCTCAGTCTCAGTTTCAGTCTCAGTTTCAGTCTCAGTTTCAGTCTCAGTTTCAGTCTCAGTTTCAGTCTCAGTTTCAGTCTCAGTTTCAGTTTCAGTCTCAGTTTCAGTCTCAGTTTCAGTCTCAGTTTCAGTCTCAGTCTCAGTTTCAGTCTCAGTCTCAGTCTCAGTTTCAGTCTCAGTCTCAGTCTCAGTTTCAGTCTCAGTTTCAGTCTCAGTTTCAGTCTCAGTTTCAGTCTCAGTTTCAGTCTCAGTCTCAGTTTCAGTCTCAGTTTCAGTCTTAGTTTCAGTCTCAGTTTCAGTCTCAGTTTCAGTCTCAGTCTCAGTCTCAGTCTCAGTCTCAGTCTCAGTCTCAGTCTCAGTCTCAGTTTCAGTCTCAGTTTCAGTCTCAGTTTCAGTCTCAGTTTCAGTCTCAGTTTCAGTTTCAGTCTCAGTCTCAGTCTCAGTTTCAGTCTCAGTTTCAGTCTCAGTTTCAGTCTCAGTTTCAGTCTCAGTTTCAGTCTCAGTTTCAGTCTCAGTTTCAGTCTCAGTTTCAGTCTCAGTTTCAGTCTCAGTTCCAGTCTCAGTTTCAGTCTCAGTTTCAGTCTCAGTCTCAGTTTCAGTCTCAGTCTCAGTCTCAGTCTCAGTCTCAGTTTCAGTCTCGGTTTCAGTCTCAGTTTCAGTCTCAGTTTCAGTCTCAGTTTCAGTCTCAGTTTCAGTCTTAGTTTCAGTCTCAGTTTCAGTCTCAGTTTCGGTCTCAGTTTCAGTCTCGGTTTCAGTCTCAGTTTCAGTCTCAGTTTCAGTCTCAGTCTCAGTCTCAGTCTCAGTCTCAGTTTCAGTTTCAGTCTCAGTTTCAGTCTCAGTTTCAGTTTCAGTCTCAGTTTCAGTCTCAGTTTCAGTCTCAGTTTCAGTCTCAGTTTCAGTCTCAGTTTCAGTCTCAGTTTCAGTCTCAGTTTCAGTCTCAGTTTCAGTCTCAGTTTCAGTCTCAGTTTCAGTCTCAGTTTCAGTCTCAGTTTCAGTCTCAGTTTCAGTCTCAGTTTCAGTCTCAGTTTCAGTTTCAGTCTCAGTTTCAGTCTCAGTTTCAGTCTCAGTTTCAGTCTCAGTTTCAGTTTCAGTCTCAGTTTCAGTCTCAGTTTCAGTCTCAGTTTCAGTCTCAGTTTCAGTCTCAGTTTCAGTCTCAGTTTCAGTCTCAGTTTCAGTCTCAGTTTCAGTCTCAGTTTCAGTCTCAGTCTCAGTCTCAGTCTCAGTTTCAGTCTCAGTTTCAGTCTCAGTTTCAGTCTCAGTTTCAGTTTCAGTTTCAGTCTCAGTTTCAGTCTCAGTTTCAGTCTCAGTTCCAGTCTCAGTTTCAGTTTCAGTCTCAGTTTCAGTCTCAGTTTCAGTCTCAGTTTCAGTCTCAGTTTCAGTCTCAGTTTCAGTCTCAGTTTCAGTCTCAGTTTCAGTCTCAGTTTCAGTCTCAGTTTCAGTCTCAGTTTCAGTCTCAGTTTCAGTCTCAGTTTCAGTCTCAGTTTCAGTCTCAGTTTCAGTCTCAGTTTCAGTCTCAGTTTCAGTCTCAGTTTCAGTCTCAGTTTCAGTCTCAGTTTCAGTCTCAGTTTCAGTCTCAGTTTCATTCTCAGTTTCAGTCTCTTTCTCTGCCACTGCCTGTGTCGTAGTCTCAGTCTCTGCCTGTGTCTCTGTCGCAGTTTCAATATCAGTCTCAGTCCCTGTCTCTGTCTTACGCTTCAAGGTTTTAATTACAGGTACCCCGCTGCAGGCCAACGTTGTTCTAGTGAAGCTATAAAAAGTTTAGTAAAAAGAATTCGCCAAACATTAGTGCCGCGAATACCTCCAAACGTTAGAGGATTAGGAGAAATTCTCAACAACTACTGCCCTACGGCTGCCATATGTATGGTGAGTGGCGGGGGCTCATCGGCTCTTATATTCTCTAGCAGAGCTATGCTTGAACATTTAGGCCGTGCTCGCTGGCTCCACATAGATGGTACATTTTCCGTAAGTGAATATGTTTCAATATTATTATTTGTATTGAAATCTGTGAAAATTTTCGTAATGAATGGAGTATTCATTACTTAGAACTAATGCCCTGTCGCAGTTTCTTTTCATAACGTAAAAAGAAGATTGCTCAAATATATTGATAAACTATAAAGGTTCATACTTAATTCGAGGCTCGTATTTACTTGGAATAAATAACACCAACGTTTCCTTAAGAGACTTCAGTATTTCGACTTTCGATGTGCCATGTCTTCTTTAAGAGCTGTTCGATCACTAAAATGTTACATTTTTTACTGACAATTTATTAATTTCTTCATAGGTTGTTCCTCTACAACCGAAGTTTGGTCAGCTGTGGATTATTTTTATTCGACTAGGTGACAAGGTTCGGTACTCTATGTCTTAATTATAATTTTACGCCTGGTCTAGATTGCAAACTTGCGAAATTGCTATAATATTATTCTAGGGTTATGCAGCGGTATTTGTTCTCTGCGAGAGCCGCAAGAAACTTTTGTACGATGCTATCTGGCGGCGTATTCTAGAACTTTGCCCTGACCTGCTCGGAAACTTACGCGCCGTGTGGACCGATTTCGAGTAGGGGGCGATTTCGAGTCTGCGTACAGCATTCCCACGAATCCTAATAAGGGGATGCTGGTTTCATTTCTGTCGGGTGAGTTTTTACGTGTCTGCGATATCTTAATTTCAATACTAGAGAGAAAATAGTTCAGCAGAATTGCACATCAATTTTATGTTATAGCCGTTTCTGTAAGAGTTTCCTGCACTGTGGAGTAATTTTACCTTAAATATTTTTAACTGTGAATTTTTTATGCAGGCTACATACCGGAAATGGAAAGGTCTGAAAATGACGAACCCTCCGAAAAATATTT